>JARFXV010001783.1:2500-134887 GCA_031761425.1 Cosmopolites sordidus | reverse complement strand
CTGCCAGCCACATTTAACACGCCGTTCCACCTCCCGGGCGGTATTCCTCTCAATTGAAATCCTCTGCCCAAGATATATAAAGCTGTCCACAATCTATAAATCCCTTCCAAGCAATGCGCAAGACTTGCCTGCGAAATCCATCAGGCTTTTCGATTAACAAAGTGCGTTGGCGCTGTGTTTATCGACATTTCCAAAGCCTTTGACAAAGTATGGCACCGTGGTCTTATTTATAAGATCATGGAATTAGGTTTTCCAAAAGATCTTACCATACTTATCCGCTCCTTCCTGAAAGGCAGATCCTTTCAGGTTAGAATAAATTCGACCCTCTCAACGAGTAAACCCATAGAGTCGGGCGTCCGGCAAAGGTTCTCCCCTGTCCCCGGCTTTGTACAATTTGTACATAGCCAAAATTCCCTGTCTCAGTGACGTTAGATCTGCATTTTTCGCAGACGATACTGCCTTCTTTGTCACGTCACGTCATACATCGGCTATTCATAACCAATTGCAAAAGCAACTAAATGTTGCGATTTTCTGGCTTAAATTCTGGCGCCTGCAGGTCAATCCTAAAAAGACCCAGGCGATAATTTTCACCAGAAAGCGCAAAAGCGCAGCCAGACTGCTGGTTGACAAAGTGCCTATTCCGTGGTTGCAAAAAGCAACCTATCTAGGCTTACATTTCGACCGCTCTCTTCAGTGGTCTAGTCAAATCCAGCTTACTTTAAGCAAGGGGTACGGTGTCTTCAAACTCGTGTACCCCTTGATTTCCAGGTCGAGCAAACTAAAGCCTTGCATCAAAGTAAATATCTATAATACCTTAATTAGATCTGTATATTTATATGGTCTATTAGTGTATTTTCGCTTCCTGTCACCTTATTCGGTGCACAGATTGCAAATTCTCCAGAACAAAACCTTGCGTTTGGCACTCAACGCTCCATGGTTTGTTCGGAATGCCCAAATTCATGCAGAAACCGGAGTCCCCACGGTTTCGCAATTCTTTGAAAAAGCTTACGAGAAGTTTGTTCTAAAAGCTTCTCTAAGCGAAAACCCGCTCATCCGGAAAATTTCGGAAAATTTGCCCGGACCCCCCCGGGCAAATTGAGCCATAACCCCCCAAAAATCCTTTCTATAGGCGGCAAGCAGAAGGGAACCGAATATTCGATTCCTGGCTTGCGTAAGGCCGCTTCGACTATAAAGAATGATGCTCATCCACGGCGTCGTCGGATGGCGGACGATCGGTCACTCTCGATCGGTCGGACCGCCATTCGGCAAAACACTCCATCGTTTTCCGATGGAGTGAAAAATACTTAAAAATAGAAATCTAGCTATTGCTCTTTTCCGTTCTTATTAACCTCTAGAAGTTCGCCAGGACTTTAAGATAATTGAAATACTATCCTTCTTGTCTTTCTTTAACTTAAATGATAGCCGGAATTTTCAATTCCGGCATATCACGGGTCAGCTAGAGACCCCAAAAAATAAAAAGTGCCCATCTCAGGGTCGTAATCTTATTAGACACTAGTAAGACCCTCCGGGCTAACTAAAAAGCCTAGCTGAAGAAGTCGAAGTAAATCCCTTCCCAAAACTGAAATTCTTCTGTCCTAAGCGAAGTTATTGAACATAACCTGACTCTTTTTCAGGTTTATTTTCAAGCCAAATGGTTCGCCAGCCCTTTGCAGTTCTTGTATGTGTCTTTGCAGCTCCTCTGGGTCTTGTGAAATGAGAATAATATCATCTGCAAATCTAAGATAGTTTAAGTTTGCACCATTGATCTTTACACCATCCTGTTCCCAATCCAGTTTACGGAATACTTCTTAAAGGCCAGCCGAGAAAATAATAGGCGATATTGCGTCACCCTGCCGTACACCTCGTTCTATATTAATTCCCACTTCAAGATCATCAAGGTGAATTGTGGCTGTAGCTCCATCATATATCGATTCTAATAGGTTTACATAGGCTCCCTCTACACCTTGGCTAAGCAGTGCATCCATTATCGCATGCTTTGAGATGGAATCAAATGCTTTTTCGTAGTCGATAAAAGCCAAACACAGTGGCATGGTGTATTCGTTGTGCTTTTCTATGACCTACTGTACAACCTAGATGTGATCCATTGTACTGAACCCACTTCTGAATCCTACGTGTTCTCTTGGTTGTGCGTCATTCAGTTTTTTTAATATTCTTTGAAAAATTATCTTAGTGATGTCCGCCCTGGCTACTTCTGACAATGTTGGCTTCCAAGGCTTTAAAGATTTAACATAACCCCAAAGAAAATAATCTAAAGGCCTTGGTGGCCAATTAATTCCCTCAATAAATCGATTGTTACGCTAGCTGTATGACAGTCCTGTTGGAACCACATCTCCAGATCAATGCCATTCAAATTCGGAATTTAATAATCCACATAGTCGAATAACAAACCCCAACTTCCTGCGAACGTCGACAAATTGATGGATGGACAAGTTTGGATCCTCATCAAGACTGTCGGCAACAGCGGCGATATTTTCTTTGGTACTTTTTTGTCTTATTGTCAAGCAGCGTGAAATACGTTCGGAATTTATCGATAATTTGACGAAAACATCATAAAGTTCAAATTAACGAAGTGCTCTAGAAGTTTGGTGCATAGAACACTGATTTTGATAATAAATTTCGACAATTTGCAAGTATGGCTCTGCCAAACTATTAAGACACAGATTTATAGACTTGCCCGCACATTCACAGTGCATTTGACAGCGACTCCTATCGGAAGTTCGGACACAGGAAAAAAAATTACCCTTTAGTTTGATTTCTGATAGTTTGGTTCGTAATTTCTCAAAGTTAATTCAGTGCTTAGACATTTTAACATTAAAACTAAGCAGTAAAATATTTTTTTCAGGCAAAGGTTACTATCACATACAATTGTTGAAAAAATGATTCCCTTTTTGTAAATCTATTGAACTAAATTACATTTATTGCAGGTTTTCCAAACACTTTTGTCCAACATTTTAGTAATGCAATTTATACAATCTAATATACAATATACTGAATATAAATCAATATTAGGTATTGATAACTATTTGGTCTACTTCAAAAGATACTAAAGAACTTTATTCATTTGATATTTCGATCAAAATACAATCATAATCTAAGAAAACTGTTAATATTGGTGAAAATGGTATGAAAAAAGAGACAAAATGTTGAAAATAACCAAACCGAAATCTTTCAATAATATAATGGAGTATACATGGTGTCAGAGAAAGTACTTTTGAAAATTTAACCAACCATTCTTCACATCACTGTAAGTTTCTTACAGCAAGTAACAACAATCTAATGGTTCTCGAGAAAAAAAAACTGCATAGGTATTAAATCACCAATCAAAAAGCTATAAGAATTAACATTTTAAACAAATATGTGAAAAAGCACATTTTATAAATATGAATTTATTATTATTTAACGAATAAACTAATGAACATTGTTAAAACATATTTTTTTCATTAAGAATCATGCCCTACATCAGCCCTGAAGAATGTGGCAACGTTACAATATCGCCAAAACATAATATCAAAGACATATAATCAAAAATATATTCTGTATGCGAATATGAAGGATATACTTCTTACTTACGGCGAACCTCTCCAAAATTCCGAAGGAGCTACGCATATTTACGGTCAACGATGCCCCGAACCGCTTCCAGCTCAGCAAACATTTGCCCAAGTTTCTCAAAGACTGTTGAATACGGGTAGTGTGGTTCCAAAATTTCAAGAATGTGGGCGGCAGCGAGAAAACGATCCTGAAGGCGAAGAACAAATTTTACATCTGCTTAGAGAGGATTCTACTAGAAGTACTCGAATTTTTCCGCGACAAGTTGGAATTTCCCACTGGATTGTACATATAACATTAACTGAGGATGGTTGTGGCATTTTCTTGATGGAAATTTGTACTAAATTGTATAAATAAAACACTAAAAAAGCAAATACTATACCCTCATCAGGTACAAGCACTCCTACCCATAGATTTTTCACACGGGCAAAATGATTATGAATGATTTATTGGCCAAAACCAAAGGAATCAACATTATTTGTTCAATATCTTTTCAATCGATGAAGCTTCTTTCACGAGGAATGAGATGGTGAATATTTTTAATAGTTAATTTAATAATACCATTAAACATGTATTTCTTAATGTGACGTGAATTGTTTAAAACGTGTTATAATGTGCAAAATTGGTGCTAGTAATTTCAACTTTAACATGAAACGACAATAATGTGTAAGTTTTCTTTTTTTGTCACAAAACAAATCAAATTTATGCGGAAACGTATGGAATCAATTGTTATAAAAATATTACATTTTATTTCCAAATAATACCTTAAGAGGCCAATGCAACAATAGCTGAATTCCGATAGATCGAAATATACAAGACGATGAGACGGTTCGATCGAAATAAACACGACACTGCTATTGTTAGGAATATTAAATTCAACCTTCTAACCTGTTGTTCGTTAAAATGGTCGCATTTTGGAGACATGTTATAGGAAACTTTTTGATCAAAAAAATGTATAGAATCGTTGGTTAAATTTATGAAGTTCTATCCCTTACACCCTGTCTAAGTTGCATGCGAATCTTGTGATGTCTACGTTGGAGAAACAAATACTCTCGTAGAAACTAGAATTAAAGAACCCCCAAAGCACACAATATGGAAATACACGTTGAAGTCGTGCCTGGTCTATGGCCAGAATTCTCTACAAGGAAGCTGATTAGATAAAGAAAAACTTTAAAGCCGAATTTATTCAAAACAAAAAAAAATGTCCAATAACCTTTAATTTCACGAATTAATATTTTGAAGGTCGATTGAAATACGCTTCAATAATTTCGGTACGCTTTGGACCGAATATTTCACGCACCAATTTGCACGACTTAGTGTATAAGCCCGTAGTCTTAGAATTCGTTTCATCTTAATAAAGATTGGAGACTTAAGTGATCGAACCATCACTATTATTAGAAAAACAAAACATTGGAAATCCAACAGTATTTGATTCCCCCAATCCCTCAAGTGGTTTACTGATGATTCTTATTAAACAGCAGGAATTGTTCATGTGGTTGTCATGTTTGCCGTCTGTAATGCCGTGACATAATCGTTTTTAAATTTAATACACTTATACATTTAGCGTTGCGATTATAATAATCATGAATTTGTATTTATAGAAGGTTTTCAAAATACCGCTCAACAGCATGTACTGATATTTAATTCGATAAAATTAATCCCATCAAATTTGGGAAATAGGACGACTGTCCTAATAATTCATAATATACATAATTTCATTCTTTTTTCTACTGCCATTTCTTATATTTTTTGAATTAAGTTCCTTTTGTCCAATTTTTTAATCGAATTAGTTAAACAGACTGAAAGAGTCGCAACAAGAATATCGACGTTATAATTTGCGCTGCTGATTAAATTACTTTTTTTGGTTTTTCAGTTATCAAGCCATTTTAATGATAAGCGTAATATGTTTGCATGTGTTTTTTTCGCGGTGAGTGAGTGGAAAAGATCTCAAGTTTAATTATATCAATCAAAATGATATACTCGGGTGTGACAAAAATATCTGTGTATTTTTCTTTATTTATAAATAAAGGATACGAGTCAGAGGTTAATTCCTTTTTCGGTATTCGAATCACGAAACTATTCCACATTGGTCGCAAAAGTAGGGAAATTTTATGACATTATTTTAAAAAGGCTTCAAAATGACTGATGCCACTCGAGATATTTGCGACGTCGAGAGTCGAGGGTACAGTCGAGTATATACAATGTATTGGTGTATATATGCGTATACATGTACTCAGGCCGCTGCGCGTCGCCAGTCTAGTGCAACACGTCACTAGCATGTCGGTGACGCGAACCCATAAGTTTTGCCCCTACAAAAAAAAATTAAAATAACTCCATCAGAGCAGATGTCATGGAAGGAAGAAAGAAGATAAGGGCAGTTCGTAGATTATTTATATAAAATATTGTTGTTGAAATACAAAAAAAAAGAAAATGTATTTCTTTTAAATAATCAAATGTGTTTCAATCAAATAATCAATGTGTTTATGAGGTATAAATGTGTTTAAGAGGGGACTCAGAAAGCATAGAAACTAATAAAATGCTTATATGTTGTTCTCGATGACAGATTTAGGCGAGATTTTAATAATATTTTTGGTAACATAAAAAATAAAAGTGTCTAAGTTTAAATAAATCACTAGTCACGTGGGCTACAAGATTAAGTGAAGGCTCTGTAGAACAAGCACTGGGAAACTTCCAGGAGAAATAGGATTATCTTACATCAACGTTAACTAGTAGCTATAACTTCTAGGTATAAATTTTTCAAAAAGTGAATTACTAGGTGTCTCAAAAAAGCAAATACTTTTGTTACACCTTAGTAAACAACATCCTCTTGCCACATTCGACAAGTCATATTTAGAATTGACGTCTTCTGCCGACCATTTTTCGGACCCTTTTCAATTAACTCCCGGCAATGTTTGAATCAAATAAACAATCATAAATTTATAGACAACCATACTCGGTAGACTCTTTGATAACAAACCTTTCAGTAAAAGTTTTTCTTTAATAATATATATATATATATATATATATATATATATATATATATAACATAACGTTTTCCGTTTTCACACTACACGTTCCAACATTATTTGTCACCATGAACATCAACATTTATCAATTATATTACACATTTCATCGCAATCCATTTAATTGTTTACTTGAACTACGTGTTGATTTGAAAATCTAAAAATAAAAAATAACGGCATTTGGAAAATTTCGTAAGAAGCAATCCAATAAAATGAATTATCATTGAAGGATCGAGAATGGTGAAAGAATCGCGTCAAAAATTAGAGAAGGAGAGATAGAACAAGCGTGATAATGCAACCTTTGAAATAAAGTGATCAACGGTTAAGATTACCCAGAAATAGTTGGAGGAAGAGAACATTCATGAAAGCAACTATAATAGCTACAAATATCGGTAGAAAAACGTAGTAATACACATTGTGTGAAAATTACTAGTGATCACACGGTTTTGGTGAAATCACATTCAAAATTCGAAATATACGAAGGTCGTTCAAAAAGTTCTCAGCCTGAAGGAGAGATAATTGTCCAGTATGATTCGTAAAATATCGAACTGGGAAGTTTTAGACGTGAACGTTTAGTCGCAACTATTTTTGTGCCGATCGAGTAAAGCAAACAAGTTTCGACATTTTCTGAAAAAATGAAACTCGTTTTAAAGTAATTTTTAGAAAAAAAAAATATAGTTAGATATACTTAGATAGTTCAGAGTATCGACAATAGTTAGATTCGACTTTAAAAGGATTTTTCCTTTCATTTTCGATGGTAAAACAGAAGGCTACTAAATTTTAATACAGTCGCACATTACTGAAGATTATAAACGTTCGGGATGGCCAAAAACCGACACGATCGACAAAATCGTCAGAAAAGTTCACAATGTTGTATTAAATCACTTGCTCAAGGTACCTGAGCTTGCTATTGGAAATATCTCGATAGACTGCGTCCACTATATTTTACACGATCTCTTGGTTTTGAAAAAGACGGCGTTTATAAGTTATGGGTGCCGCGTTTGTTAACAATCGACCAAAGATCTAGTCGTATGAACACTTTTTAGAAATTCTCCTTTCCTCTTTAGAAAATTTCTTCGACGTTTTATAACAATATATGAAACATGAGTTCATAATTATACTCCAGAGGTCACAGAGGTCACAGCAGTCTAAACAGTAAATGAGAGCTTGTAAAAGTGTGCCAAAGAAAGCGAAAACTTTTCGAACGACCCTCGTATAGGCGACACTATCACAGTTTTGTTTCATTTTGATTTCAAAACATCTAACGAGATGCAATCCGGGACGGTAAAACAGTATGGATTTGATTTTCATCTCATTTTAAGCAATACACAATATATGTATGTCTCCTTAAATTTTGCACAACGTCCTAATAAACTATTTTCCTAAAGTTTAATAGTTTAAATAATTTTAAATTTGATTCATAATTTGCTTTTTCCTTTAACACTCTATTTTCCACAACTCCACTGGCAGAACAATTTTCTTTAAGGGAGCAAATTTTACAGTAGTAACGCGAGTTGACGATTATCGTTGACTCACTTTGTTGTAGTATGACATCACTTAATTCAGTAAAACACTGGAAGGTCAATGTATGACTGCCTCTATCTATCATTCGAGGTTTTCATCAGATGTTACCAGTCAGTACCGGAAATACTTAATGATAAAATAAGATGCTTATACATTATTACATTTAAATTATTAATTCAATTTATTTAAAAAAGACCTATATGCTGATTGTTATTTAAAACTTGAAGAGCAAATATTATTTTACAGAAAGCTACTTTAATACTACTACTAATTTTTTTTTCGTAATATGTATTTCGACTTTTTTTCAAAACTAAATCATCAATTTAGATACAAAATGTTGAATAAAATAAAAACATTAAATATCTGATCGCAGGAAACTGACCTGCCACTCCAGCATTAACGCATAATACCAAAATTTGGTTCTATCATGAAGGGTTTTCCAATAAAAATATCAGCAGTTTAAAATGAGACACAATGATAACTAGAAGTTATACTCTGGTATTTTTTCATTTATCTTGAAGAACAAATAATGGCATTATGATTTGAAAATAATGTTCAATGTCTGGATATGGTTGCATTCTGGATACCTAATGTTCGATTACTTTTCAATGGTGGCTTGAATGTTTCGTTTAAGGTCAACAATTGTTCGGGTTTTATTTCTGTAAACCAGAGACTGAACATAACCTTATAAAAAATAATTTGACCTTACCATTTCGCTAAATAACGCGCCCCTGAAAGCTTTTCATGGCCTTTCAAGCAATAAATGGATTGTCTAGCGAGATGTGTGCCAAGTCGCATCGTCTTGTTAAAAGGAAACATTGTTTATATCCACATTTATCAGTCCAGGCCAAACCATTAAGAGCCACGCCATTAAGAGCAACACGATTTCCATTGTCGTCTTAAAAAAAATAAGGTACTATCACTTCTTCGGTCGAAAAACCGTACCAAACAGTAACTTCCTAAGGATGAGTGGTGCTAACATCTGAATCACTTGAAAATTTTCATCGGGCCAAATCCCGTAGTTATGTTTGTTTAAAAGGTATACAACTTTGCTCCAACCGTTTTTTTTTCTAAACTCAAGGCTTTATTGTAAAAAACTAGTTATAGATTTATGATTCAAAATATTGTATCGTTGGCCACTACTTTCTTCCATCTTTCAAGCAGCATTCGAATCCCGCGTTGAAAAACTAGTCATCTTTTGAAGCGATCCACGAATAGATCCAATTTTTGACTTCTTCATAAGACCGGAAGTGCTGGTCAGCCAAGCCGTGTGTCATCGATCGAAACAGGTGATAGTCAGAGGAAGAGGCTTCCAAGTATGTTTTGACCACTTTCGCAACATGAGGTCGAGCATTGTCATGCTGTAAAATCACTTTATCGTATCTTTCGCTGTATTGCGGCGGTTTGTCTTTCAATGTTCGGCTCAAACGCATTAATTGCATGCCCTGTGATAACGATTCCCTGTGATTGTTTCAGACGATTTTAACAGCTCATAATACCCTACAACGAGCTGGCCCCACTAAATACAGAGCATGACCTTGGAGACGGCTTCAATTCACGGGAATATTCGGTTTGGCTGTCGGCGTGGCCCGAATATCCCCATGATTTTCGACGCTTGGTCTTCGATCATAATAAACCCATTTTTCGCCCCCAGTCACAATGCGATGCAGAAATCCCTTCGGTTATTGCGTTTCAAGTAACTTTTTACAAGCAAACAAACGGCGTTCAACATCTATCGGTTTCAACTCGTATGCCACCCAATATCCTTGCTTCTGGGTCATTTCCAGGTCTTTGAGACGTATTGAAATTGCTTGTTGAATTGGCAATGATCTTGGCAACTCTTCTTGACTTTTACACGAGTCTTCATTAAGCAATGCCTCTAATTCTTCATCTTCAAAAACTTTCGCTCATCCACCACTATGCCGGCCTTCGACGTGAAAATAACCTCTCTTGATACGTTGAAACCACTCCCGACACGTTCTTTCACTCATAGCGGTCTCACCATAAGTGTCTGAGAGCATTCGATGAGCATCAGTCGCAGATTTCTACATATTAAAGAAATAAATTAACACCTCCCGCAAATGACGATAATTTGGCTCATAAACTGTAATTTTTAATCGCGAACGACTTTATGATGTAAACACAAATCTTTATGATGTAAACAAAAATCTTATAATGTAAACACAATCTACTGGTGTTATGGGGTTATGTTTACAAGATGCCCAAAGGTATTGCATCTATAGGAAAACGGCGGGAGCAAAGTAGTTTACCTTTTACAAACCCATTAACTCAGAAGTGCGCTTCGTTGGAAAATATTATTTTTTCCCAACCTCCAATTTCGCTTCCAACGCGCTGTTGAATCGTGTATCTTTCCATGGTGAATTGAAATAATGTGTTTATTATAAGCATTAAATTTCAGTTTTGCCGATATTACGTTTCAAAATTCTGAGACTCCTATTAGAAACCTCTTTATACAAACTGAAATATTATACGTAAATTGTGTAAACGTACGTACGTTATTGTGTAAAAATATCAATTCTTTTTGAAACTCGAAGAGATTCACCACTAAACACCAAATCACTTTTTTAAACTTCTCGACGACGATCATCAGGAGGTTATTTAATTAATTAGATTAGTAAGATAATTAAATCATCTCCTGATGATACTAACATGGTTAGCAAAACACGCGTCGAGGTTTAAAAAAAATATTTGGTGTTTAGCGATAAATAAAATATGTTTACCAATTGATAACTGGGTAATACAAAAATACCCACTTATTATTACTTGATATTTAATTCATTGGTATACAATATTTGTAAGATCATTATTTCTACCTCTACGTATATTAACTTAAAGTGAGTATTTATTGAACAGCCATGGTATAATTGTACTGATTGGCTATACTTGTACTGTTAAAATGTTATAATTAACGTTTGAATTGACGGTAATTGACCTAAATTTCTTCAGAATTTTATTTTAAGCGAACATCCAACCATAGATGTTATAAGAATTTTAAATCGTATATGCTAAAAAAACGTATTTTTTAAACTATAATTTGATCATGGAAAATTGTCAACTAATTACTGTACTTGTTGCATGTTTCGGACTCTATAGGTTACAACTATATAACAAAATTAAGATTAATACTCACAAAATTACCCTGATACTAAAGTACTATAGACAGTCTATTTAAAAGTTATAATTAGTGCTTCAGTTGAGGATAAATGACCTTGATTTTTTAGCTGTATAGCTTACGCACATAACAAACAAGTTCCGATTTTAAAAGATGAATTAGATTCTTTACATTCAATTTTTAAAATAATGAACGTAATAAATAATGAAATGATAGAACGTAAAAGAAATACGAAGAAAGAGCGTCAGATACTTTTTCGATAGATGGTGGGCGATGGCAGATTAGATTTTTCAAAAGTGGCTTCTTTTCTAGTAACATGAATTTACCATGAGGTCCATGAATTTTAAGCCCATATGAGATTTACTTTTGTTTTGACAGTCTTCAAAAGCAGATAAAATCGATATTTTTACTATCATGGAAAGAAACGAATTTCATGTATTGATTGTGCACTACTTTTTGCATGAAAAATCATCGCGCAAATCAAAGAAAAGTTAAAAAAGTATTATGGAGATCCTGCTCCTTCACAATTCATGATTCCTAATTGGTTTACTGAGTTTCGATGTGGTTAAACTAGTACGAAAGTGCTGGTACGCCAGTACGAACAGGGTCGGAAGTACGAGTGACGAAATAGTCAACAAAATCCATGATACTGTGTTAGCCGAAAAAGGGTTAGAGAGATTGTTGAGAAAGTTAACAGTGCGGCGAGGGTCGCGTTTGCTCATTACGCACCAAAAACGGAATCGACCAAGAGCCTCGAAACAGATAACTAAGATCAGGGACAAAAAGATAGAACACAGCTATTTTCTGCGACTTTTAAAAATTTTTGTTCCATATTTGTCGTGCCTTCTTGCATTTCGTAACTTGGTTAACTTACCAAAAAATGTACCTGATGAATTGATATTGATAAGGAGCGTTACATTTGAAATGTTTGCAAATAATGAATTTAATGTGGACCAAAAAGATAGAACAGTTTTGCTTTTTCCAAAATAAGTTTATTGAAAAGATTTATAATTATAAATTACTCCACTCCTTTTTCTAAAACTTATTTTGAGGACGTCTGGCCAATTCTTCCCCGATTGCTTTTTTTTTAATTCCTCTTCAGGTTGAAATTGCCTCGAAACTTATCTGTCTAACTGTGCCCAAACATTTTCGATGATATTTAGATCTGTGAACCTTGCTGGCCAGTCTAAAATGCGGATGGATATTCGTATGTCGATTTTTTCAGTTACACCTCACCATCAGTTACACCCAATGCCTATCCAAATCATAACGCTACCACCACGGATTTGTTGCCTTGAGAAAGGATTTTCTTTCTTTCTCAAGTCATGGAAGTAGTAAGAGAAACCCGTTCAGATAATTTTTTTCTTCGTTGGCAAACATTCTTTGTTCCAATGAACATGGTCGCTACGAAATACTTCCGATGTTCTTTATGAACATCTCTGATGGCGGGCTAGTCTTCATTTTCTTCCACTCAATATGTGAAAATGACTGAAGGACTCTTCTAAGGTTTTTAATGTTGGTAATCACACTTGCTTTTTGCGCAATCTGATGTCAATATAAAGGTTGTTACAATAATAGGGCAAGATGTGAATTTTAAATAATATATGGTTTTCTGTAGCAAAGTGTTGAAATATTAATTGATTAACATTGACATTTGGAATTATATATGGAACAACACATCCAGTAAATGGCCGCTACAGATTTGATGGCCCACTTGGGTGGTTGTAGGCTTATTGACGTAAACCTTAGACTTCAGAAAACCACACAGAAAAAGTTCATAGGTGTTAAATCGCAAGATAGTGGCGACCAATTGTGGTCACCAAAACAGGAGGACACCGTCATGCTGAAACCACATACCTTCAAGAACAATATCGCCTAATTGAGGACCAAAGAACTGGCTTATCGTGTCACTATAACATTCGCCATTTACCGTTACTGCATTACGTTCCTCCTTTTCAAAGAAAAAATGGTCCAATGATTCCTCCAGACCACAATGCACACCAAATCGTGATACGTTGGGGCGGCAATTGCGCTTATTAGCAAAAGACATTTAAAAAAGAGATTTAAAAAAAGACAAAAGACATATCAGCTGTTGACAGAAGTTGTTGCGTCAATTGGACATTGTAAACATGGAGATGAAAATATTTAGTGAAAATACGGTGAAGAGCCGTATCTACTCGGTGCAGCCTCTCACGAACTGCCGCGATGTGTTGTTCTAAACGACCACTACGAACTCATGTCGTCTGTTTCACATCAATAACTGAACCAGTGCTTTTGAATTTTTCGATTATTCTTTTTACAGTTGATAAATTTAGAACATTATTTTTACCGAAAATCGGACGCACTTTACGAGTCGTAGCAATTAAACTTTTACTATCTTGATAGTACCGTTTAACAATAAGGACGCGTTGCTATATCGTGTAGCGCTCCATGTTTATTAACTCCTATCTGTCTCTTATCGACCTGTCAGAATTCTTGACATATCGAATCATAACAGCCAAGAAGAAATTGACATTCTTCGCTTGTGCATTTGTAAAATTAATATTTTTTTCTCACAAGGCCTACATTTTAACGTCCCATGATGGAATTATTTTTATTTCAACAGAAGAAAAAGAAAAGGATTAAAATTGTAGATTGAAAAAATCTAAACAGGCTTTATTTACAAAATAATCAACAAGTGACCTATCTTTTTGTCCGACAGTATAATTAATATTTGTAAACATTTTATAGGTATCAATCTACATTGTAAACACACTGAAAGATACTGTTTAATAATCTAGTGTGTAATAAATCTAGTATATACAAAAGATCACTAATATTGAAGAATAATGTAAAAATACGCAAAAAGGTGGGGTGTCCCAGCTTTTAGTCCAGGGCCAAATTACAGAGTTCGACAAGTCGTACTTTTTGAAACGCGTCAAAAATTTGGAAAATCGTTAGGCGAAGTGTATCGAAGTAAAAAAGAAACTACGGTTCTCTAATGGTTAACTAGCAGCAAGATCATTGATAGAGAATATCCATGAAAGTCCATGCTTTAATGGACAGAGATTTCGTTATGATTATTTCAAGGACCTTGAAGAAAATACTTTCCGGAAAGCTACACGAATTATGTTGAGGTTGGAGGTTATTATATTTAAACTATAATAGGATGATATAAAACACATTTTAATCTACCCTCATACAGAATAATGTTGGTATTAAAGAAATAAGTGATTATAGTGAGAATTTATAATTAATTTTGTCATCTGGGGTTGACGACAAATGACCTCATTTATTGGATATAGTTATTGGTATAGACTTTCTGTCATAATAAATATTAAATATACTGTTTGCATTATTTTAAAGTATAATATTATACAGCTAACATAAAACACGTGCATAAAGAAATGTCAGGGATGCAAAATATATGTAGACGGGCAATGAATGAATGTCTAGTTTTCTTTGACATTGCTGAAACTGAACAATTTAAACGATGGAAAAGAATTAATGTCATATAAATGCAATAAAAACATCCAAATGTTATACTCTTAATGAATAATATTTGATGAATGTAAATAAAATAATTGGAATTTGTAGTATAATTATACAGTATTACTTGATAAGCCAAGCTTCGTTAAGGTCTCAACAAAATCAACGACCTATCAGTAAAATAAAAATATCACAGTACTCCACTTTCTAAAATCATAATGTCAAAATGCAATAACCTTATTTAACTGAGGTAACTGATACTTGATGGAACCTCATTTTAAATAAACAAACTAAGACTTATATCTAAATTTCCACTATCTTTAAAATTGTTTCGACATACACACAGTGTCTTTTTCAAATACGAACAGCTGTTGCGGTTAATAGTGTCGATTTTGCTAAGAGATGGCGTAACTCATTCATTTATTGGTATAGCCTAATGTTGTCTATGGCGTTTTGGAGGGTAAACGTACTCCATCAAAAGCCAGTTCGTTATTAATTGTCATTATGCAAAAATATAGTTTTTCATAGCTTCGAGTATGTCAAATTATACACCAGAAAAAGATGTTTTGCGGGGAAGTTTAATAACCTTCTTTCATTTGAACAAAACCGCTGCTGAAAGATATTGATTGTTTGTTGAAACTTATGGTGAACATGCTCTAACATAAAAAAAATTGTGAACGATGGTTTAAACGCTTTAAAAGTAGGAATTTTTATATAAAAGACAAAGAGCGTCCAGAACAGCCGAAAAAGTTTGAAGATGCAGATTTGTAAACATTATTGGATGAAAATTCAACTCTTGCGTTGAAATAATTTGCAGAAGCATTGAATGTTGTTCAAACCCCCATTTCCGAAAGTTTACACGGAATGGGAAAGATCCAGAAGGAAGGAAAATTAATTCCATATGAATTGAAGGAAAGAGACATTGAAAGGCGAAAAACTACTTGCAAAATTTTGCTTGCCAGACAGAAAAGGTTTTTTGCATCGAGTGTTGTGACAGGTGATGAAAAGAGGATCTATTTTGACAACCCAAAGCACAAAAAATATAGGTAGACCCTGGCTAGCCTTCAACATCACAACCAGTGCGCAATATACATGGAAAAAAGGCTTTGTTGTGTATTTGATGAGGTAGTAAGGGAGCTGTGTATTACGAAGTGCTGAAACCTGGCGAAACGATTACTGGCGATTGATACCGACAAAAATTAATAAAACTGAACCGAGCACTGAAAAAAAAAATACCAAAATACGCTCAAAGAGCCGATCAAATCATTTTTCAACACGACAATGCTCGGCCCCATGTTGCAAAATGTATAAAAAAACTATTTGGAAAACATTAAAAGGGACGTCCTGCCCCACACGCCTTATTCACCGAACTTAGCCCCTTTGGACTATCACTTATTTCAATCGATACAACACAGACTTTCAGAACAACACTTACATTCTTACGAAGAAGTGAAAATTTGGCTTGATGAATGGTTGGCCTCAAAAAACCAAAACTTTTTTTGGCGCGTAATCAATTCTTTGACAGAAAAATGGAAAAAAGTAATAGTTAACGATGACCAGTACTTGATTGCTAAGGTAATTTATTTTGTTATGGAAATAAACGTTAAAATTTTGCGAAAAAATCGACATTATTAACCAAAATAAACCTATTATACTAAAAAAACTCGGTTTTTAAGTCGGCAGTGTCAAAACAATAGTAATACATTCAATTTTGAATATAATGGAAATTTAGATATAAATGTTTGTTTATTTCATATAACATTTTTCGCTAAAACTAAGAAAGAGCATGCATTTGTCAAAGTTAAGACTTGTTTCCATAGCAAAACGATTTTCTTTTTTCTATTAGAAATAATCAAGACCATTTATAGATCATCTTATCTTGCACATAGAACTCAAGATTACCTTAGGGAAAATTCACGGCTAAACTTGATCGGTCCTGAAAGTCTTCTTTAGCCAAGCTACGTTGTTTGTTTTTAGCTAATTTGGTTTTTATTGTTCACTAGAACAATTCCTAGAAACATTCTCTATGTCATTTAAGCCTCGTTCGAACCTAGGGACGATGTCGCGCGACACTCGTAATACATTGTCCTTAGACTGTTGCTATAAAATATCGCGCGTCTACATCTACGGAGCCGGTTGCGCTGCAGAAATCAGAACGAGATGTCTCAAGAAAAACGGAAACTTAAACGTGACTTGAGGAGAAATATATTTTCGAGAGGTATTGGTATTGCTATGATTCTTCTCGAAAAATGAAAACTAGAATGAGCACTGCCGATTTCGAAATCCTTTTGCAGATGGCTGAAGCAACGAGCATTTCATCCCTCCTTTTATTACGGTTCCTGTGATCACAACAATATGACGATTCTTCTATACTATTCGGTAAAATAATATTTATTTGATATTTACAGATGAACCAAATATCGCAGAACGCTCCGACGCGTAAGGGCACCACCGTTTGTCATCATATTCTTGATTCTCACTATCATCAGTGAGGCCATGACCAAAACTAGAAATTATTTTTTTAAATATTCTTATTGCTCATTCAGAACATTGTAGTGTCGTTAGGGAGTTTATTTCGAAAAAATAAAAGTAATGAATAAGTATTAAGGAAACCAAAGTTTTTATTGCATATCATAACAATACTCAGAAAAAATTGGATTAATTAAATAAGTAGTTCACAGATCGATTTCTCATTAGGTTTAATTCATTAGAACACTGAAAAGCAATTTTCTTCAGACTTAACATTATAGACATTAATGTTTAAAACAATATAATAAGATAGAAATTTTCAAAATGATAATGAAAACAAAATCTAATTGATGACATTTTATTGTTTTATGCGAAGGTCTCTCTACAATGTCGTAACTGTTTGAATGAGATAACGCTACCCATTCTTTATTGCGCACGCGTTGCAGGAGTAGTTGCAGTTCTGAGGAATGGATTCAAAATGATAGTACTATAGCATTATGACATTTAATATTTTTTAAATTGTATTTAAATTTAGGAAATTTTTAAGGAGCCGTAATGTGTTATACGACAACAAATATGCGGTACTAATTTAGAAAAATAAAGGATTGTCCAATAAAAGTGTCAGAACTTTAAAATGAGGTACAATGATAATTACAACTGATAATCCGGTAATTCGTATTTTATCTTGAAGAACAAATAACTGCATTATGTTTTGAATATAATGTGGTTCAAATGTCCCCCTCGGCTTCGACTGGTGGAATGCATTCTGGAAACCCAATTTTCGATTACTCTTTCACCCATATTGCATGGTATATTTTCAATTATGGTTTGAAGAATTGTTCAGAGTTTATTTCTGAAAACCACAGGTTTTCTATAACAGTACAAAAATATTTCAAGGGGTGATCTTGTTGGCCAGTTGGCATGGCATTACCATTTCGCCAAATTACGTGTTCAGGAAACTTTTCTTGTAATAAATCGATTATCCGGCACTACGTGTAATAATTCTTGTTGAAAAAAAACATTTTTTATAGCCACATTTATTAGTTCAGGACAAAGATATTCTCTTAGTATATTTCTATAGCGTTCACCATTAATACCATTTTTCCACCATGATTTCCATCATCTTCAAAAAAATAAGGTCCTATCACTCTTCAGTCCTCATCTAACTGTAATTTTCTGAGAATAAAGATATAATTCCTGAATTACTCACGGATTTTGAACGGCCTAAAACGTGCAGCTGTGTTTGTGCGCAAACTCATCGAGTCGGAAGTGCGCTCCGTCGGAAAAGATTATTTTTCCCCAAAGTGGAGGGGATCGCCTTCCAACTTTTACGTGTTGTTGAATGGTGTATCTTTCCATGGTGAATTGACACAATGTACTGACAGAATATTTATCTCATGTACCAAATAATTATGAAAGCGAAGACAATGATTTTCATAATGAGGTAGAAGAAAGATAAAAGAATGACATTTTTCCTATATTCTATATAGTGCAGACAATGATTCTAATCCAAACGAAAGCATTGCCAGTAAACATGAAATTGATATGAATCCTATATGAAATGAACTTGATACATTACTGCAACTAGAAACATTTCATCATATTCAAGAAATGGTTACGATTTCAGAAAAATCCAAAAACGCTCGTGGTTGACCGCAGAATTTGATGAAGCATACCATCTTAGTGAAGCACACCATCTTATGAACTATTGCATTTACTGTGGATCCACCTGGTAAAGTGATATGAAAAGGCATACTCTTCAAAATGTAAAAGGTAACAAGAAAACAATTCCAATAAGAGTATTACAAGTTTGCAAGTCACATAATAGAAGTGAAACTTGTTACATTATACACAAAAGGAGTTGATTTACCAAATATTTTACACAAAAAAAAATAGAATTACTTATTACACACTTTCCAAATTAATAGTATATGTCCGAAATTACCAGTCCACAGAAAATTTTACCAAGGCATTAGCTGCTGGCAATCCAACATCCATTACAATCATAAAGGCAGTTTTAATTTAGAAAAGAGGACCCCGATAAGAAAGTATATTTATTTCATTTCGTAAAACGCGTAGCGTGACACGTTTCGGTAATGGAAAAACCGTCCCCCAAAATTAACGGGCCTTTCAAATTGAGCGTTTTTTTTTTAATTTTTGAATAAAACACAGATGGCGTTATGAGGTTGCCTAGGTCCCGTATCATTTCACAAGTGTAATGTATGACATTTATAAAAATGGAATCGTAGTCAAAACAACGCTTTAAAATTGTTGAATCATTTTATGAAAATAGGCGTTCAGAGAAAAATGTTTTTAGAAAATTTCATGATATTTACGGTTTACACAAGCGTCCATCTGAAAGCACTATCAATCGAATTGTTCAATTTCAAGAAAATGGTTCGGGGGAAGATGAAAGAAGAGCATTATATAGCCGTGGTGGTCGTTCACAAGAATATATTAATTTGGTACGTGAAAGTGATGCTGAAGACCCAACAATATTAGGCGACATTCACAACAATTTGGATTCAGTGAATCCCCAACATGGCGTATTTTACGAATGGATTTAGCACTGAAGACATATAAGGTTCAAGTAACATAAACTAATGCCATCAAATATTCAACCGTCGTGCATTTGTCAATTGAATCAAAGAATAAATGTTTTCTTTTTCAAAAAATCATCTTTCCAGATGAAGTTCATTATGTTAATAAACAAAATTGCCTAATTTGGAGTGAGGAAAATCCACGATTGATTCTGGGAATATTAAGAAGTTGAAACGAATCTAATGTAGTGAATTACAAGGTGACTACGTCGATTTTTTTTTAATTCCCAATCGTCAAGAAAAAAATCAATTATTCTTCGAACGACCCTCATATATAATGTAGAAAAAAAATAAGTGTAACCCCCGAGTTGTATTTATCTTAAAATTAAGTGTCATACAACATATACATCATTAATGAGACTTAATGACCATTAATTAAATAAATTCGATGTCCATTGAAAAAATATATAATCACGATTGAAGGTGTTCAATCAAATCATTAGTCCGTTGGAAAAAAACATGGATGTGCTACAATTCGTTCATCAAAAGAAACCTCAAATATGCCTATATGAACAAGCTATAACTCACTCCATCTATATTATTCTATTTGTTCAATTAAATAAATTGGTTTTAGCTTTCAACTTTTATTGAACAATTTGCATTCTTTATTATGGCACATAATGGACACACTCTGAATACATGAAATAGCGGTCACGGTGAGTAAAACGATATTATGGTGACATGACGTCTACGACTGTGCTATTTTCCCATGAACTTCCGCTCACGGTGCTAATGTTTATACTTGTTCTTTGTTTATATGAAAAATGAAAAATAAATTATACTTTAAAAAAACTAAAAAAAAACACGCTTTAATGGTAAACCGAACTAAAAAGTAAAAAATAATTTTTAGTATAAGAATAAAGTGATGAACGAGAAAATTAATGTGTCATTTAAAAAAGCGTGGGGTGCTTTGTACCATATGTTCATATTAACTCTACTTATACAAACAACGGTATGTATGGAATATTTATAACAACTGACATTGAGCACCCCACGCTTTTTTCACAATGACACATTAATTTTCTCATTCATCACTTTATCTTATACTAAAAATTATTTTTTACTTTTTAGCTCGGTTTAGCATCAAAGCGTGTTTTTTAGTTTTTTTAAACTCTAATTTATTTACAAAAAGGGTTGTAGTGTTTACAAATTATCGGCCGCTACAGGTAGTATTGTTTTGCGCGGGTCTTACTTCAAAGCGCACTTGCATACTCCGGGACGCATTTCGAGACAGTCGAACATCCCGCCTCGTGCTGAACACATGTCTCCACGCCGACAGGTGGACACATGTTTCCACGCCTGAAAGCGATCTAAAAGCTGACGCCGCTGATAGTCCTGCTTGAGTTATCTCCCCGTTTGAAAGGGTTTTAGAGCCCGGTCGTTTTAGAGTCCGGTCGTTTTAGACCCCGGTCGTTTTAGACCCCGGTCGTTTTAGACTCCGGTCGTTTTAGACCCCGCTTATGTTAGAACTCGGTCATCTTGGGACACGGCCATTTTGGGACCCAGTCATCTTAGTCCATGGGCATTCTAGACTACAGACTTCTTGGACCCTGATCATTATAGGCTCCAAACGGTTCAAAAAAACTTTGTTTTTGTCATGTTGTGACATAGTTTTCGTGTGCTACTAAGTTAAGAAGTATCCTTGTGATTCTGTTAATAGAGTTCAAATGCCACAAATTCGTGTACAGCATTGTTTCAGGCAACTATCTGAATTTAAAATGGGAAGAGCCACCGATACACAGATAAGATGGTTTGAGGATCAGAGTTATGTGTGAGTATGAAGTTCTGGCCATTCTAGAAGTATCCAAGAACGTGATGCTTTTGTTAGAACTGCAGATAGGGCTGTTTAGAGGATAACTATTAATCAACATTTACCTGCGATGGAGACGTGTGCTTATCATCCTTACTGGGTGATTCCTAAAGGGCACCACACAAAGCATCGCTTAGAATTGTGTCAAGTTAGATTTGAATAGAATCTATAATAGCCATATTTAATTCAGTGCTGACTCTAGATTTTGTTTTAGGTGGTCATGATGGAAGTAGCAGTGTCAAACCTTTTTTGAGTGGAATGACAAATTCAAACTTTGCATTAGAGTGCAATGCACTCTAGAAATTATGGTATAGAGAGCTATATATTGTCTAAAAGGTTGTGGCGTGTTCAAATATTTTTTTGGGTTTTTCGCCACGATTAAAACTCAAAATATATCAATATCTATTCTTATGTAAATAAAAGAATCACTGGGTAACAAACAAAACGGAGACTAATTTCTTAGTGATTCTTTTTCTGTAATAAATTTGCCTAACAAACAAAAATTTAAAAAATACAACATTTTCTAAAATAAATACAAACTTTTGTACGTTAACGTTTCGGGCAGTCTTCTCTTCCCGTTTTTCTTGTTTGTATTTTTATGTTTCATTTTTCATAATAAGTATTGCATAAAAAACTGCGGATAATTATGCAACCCAATTCTTACGAAGAAGGTCGGATGGGTCAATGAATGGACTGCGTGTGTAACTCTCTCACCACGTAATCCAAGTTTTGCCAGACAGGTAAGAAAGTGTTATAGAAAGTGATAAAAATTGTTTTGATATATGAATGAATATATTAAATTATTTTCTTGCTGAAATAAAGGAACTTTTCAAACAAATGTTCATTATACTTAATTAGGAAGAAAGCATATCATTTCCAATTATCAAACCAATTAAATAAAAAATGTAATAAATTGATCCAAAACAAGTAACGTAATAAATCTAATTTTTATCTGCAAATCAAATAGACAACACATTGACCTTAAAGCAAATAAAAACAAAAATCATATATTAGAACACACACGATACTAAGCTATGATAAAAATTGTACATGTTTTATCATTTAAAATTCATTATGTGGTTACGTTATAGTAGCTATACCAAAATCTTGCGAAAAGGACGACTTATTTTGAAAAAGAACTATTATTAAACGTAAAATTAAGTAATAAATATAAGAGTGATGCATAAAATCGGATTTATTTTGTTTCAAATAAAAAAAAAATCTTTGGATATTTCCTTTGAATTTTTTTTCCCATATCAGATAATATTTATTTTTAAATAATTAAAATTTGAGGGATATACATTGAGTGCATTTGCATTTGAGCGATATGTATTGTGCATCAGATGCATCAGTTCAAAACAAAGAAGGCAACGAGGAAATGCATCAGTTCAAAACAAAAAAGGTGTACAAATAAGTTTCCGCCGTTTTCTATCAAAAATTAGGAATTAAGTGTGAAAGATTGATATAGTGCGGTTCAAGATATATCGTTGACCGAATGGCTACAATAAACTGTTAACAACCCCTGCCATAACGAAACCAGATAATGTTGCAAGAATCATACACAGGGCCGGGCCTAATAAAATAACAAGTAAAAAAGATAAAATTAATTTTATATCTGGTTTAGTAGTTTTTCCATCATTTCGATTGTATTTTTATTATTCCAAATGTGCTAAAAATGTGGCGTTCTTGGCAAGATAATGATCATTGTGCCTCCGGTAGTGCTAATTTTAAGAGAAAACATTTATCGTCCGATGCTAAACAAATTGTTAAAAATGTGTATGATTCTTTATTGAATGCAGCAGCTTATTGAGCTCTTTATTGAGCAGCAGCAGCATGTAAATGCAGCCGCAGCAGAAACGTCTTCATTAACGAAAACGCCGTTGACTACTGTTAAAGATATTGTGACGAAGCCAATTAAAGCCAAAAAAAATCGTAGTGATTTTGGTAAAAGCAAATATGTTGACGAAAGCGAAAATTACTTAATTCGAAACAAAATGTATGCTATGTATGAAGAGCAAACTGTGCCTGCATAGCATTCATTGCAACAACGACTAAGGAAAGATGAAAGCAACATTCTTTGCAGCAGAACTAGCCTCCGGAGAATAATATCTCTAATGGGTTTTGCATATCGGACCATTAATAAAAGACAAATATTAATGGAATCACGATTGCGACGATGGCGGTTTGAATACTTAAACTTTATAAAAAATGCAGATTAGAAAATCGTCCCATTATCTACCTTGATGAAACATGGTTCGATGCACACGAGACATCAGCAAAAGGATGGGTAGATACATCGAGAAAATTCCCAGCAAACAAGGGAAAAACAATTACAATTTTACATCCTTCATACTTCCCCCGTATTACTGTATTCTTAATCCAATTGAGCATATGTGGTGGCATCAGGAAAAATCCAATGTTAGAACAGAAAACATCTATCCGACTCTAAGTGCAAGTGCTGCAACATTAATTAGGAAGGTTGTAGATAGTATTCCCAAAGAGAGTTGGATAAATTCAATTAACCATGTTACTAAAATAGAAGATGCTTATGTATCATTACTAATAATATAGAACCACTTATTAATGTAGATCAAAGTCACAGTGCGAGTGAAACCGAATTAAATGTATAATTAAATTTAAGTTATACTTTTTATTGTACTAATAGATACATTTATTTATTTATTTTTATTGTACTAATAAATTCAAAATACACAAATCAATAAACAATGTTTTAGTCATACATAAGATATTATTTTATTTTATTTTTCCAAAATTATTCAGAAGTTAAACCATTCCGACTCTGGCGCCTTTGAAGAAACTAGGAGTTTTTTTATTGAAATTTACTGGGGCAATTAATATTTTGCGGAAAAGCAACGAAATATCATGAACCGGACTATACATTACATTTTATTCAAAGTATTGTCCATCACCAGCCACTACTATTTCCCATCTTTCTGGCAGCATTCGGATACCACAACGGAAGAACTCTTCATCTTTTGAGGATATCTACGAATCGACCCAATTTTTGGTATCTTCAAATGATGTAAAGCGCTATTCAGACAGACCATGTGCTGTCACCAGACAATGTCTGGTGACTACGGCGGGTGGGGTAGGATTTCCCAATTAAATGTTTCCAAATAGGTTTTGACTGGCGCCGCAACATGCGGACGAGCATTATCATGTAGAAGAATAATTTTGTCGTGTCTGGAGTAATAATGGGCGAATTTTTCCTTGGGTGCTCGGCTCTATCTCATTAATTGTGTTCGGTAGAGAGCTCCAGTAATGGTTTCGCTCGGTTTGAGCAACTCATAATTTACGACACCAAGTTGATATTATCAAGTACACAGCACGGTTTTTTTTCCATGAATATTCGATTTGACTGTCGATGTTGAAGCATGGCGAGGTGGTCCCCATGATTTTTTCTTCTTTGGGTTATCGTAGTGGATCCATTTTTCATCACGAGTGACTAAACGATGCAAAAAACCCTTTTTTATGCCTGGCAAGAAATCACTCATGCAAGAATTCACTCATTCACATTCATTTCACTCATACAAAATCGGCGGTCAACGTCTCTCCGCTTCAGCTCATATGGAACCCAATTTCCTTGTTTCTGAATCATTCCGAACGTTTTTAAACGATGTGAAATTGCTTGTTGCGTTACTTCTAATGTAAGTGCAAGTTCTTTTTGTATTTGGGACGAATCTTCCTCCTATAATACTTACAATTCCGTGTCTTCGTACACTTTCGGCCTTCCACTGCGTTCTTTGTCTTCCACGTCAAATTCGCCGTTTTTAAACTTTTGAAACCACTCACAACTTCTCTCACTTAAATCAGCCTCGCCATATGCTTCTACAAACAATCGCTCAGCTGCAGATTTGTTCAAATAAAAGAAATAAATCAAAAGTTCCCGCAAATAACGCTTATTCGGCACAAAAAATATATGATGCTGATACGGAGTCACTAATACTTTAAGGTTATGTTGTTACCAGATGACCAAACTTACGATATTACGTTTTACATCTGACAATTCAACATAACCTTCTGGTGGGGCCATCTTTTGTCACACCAAACGGCGGAAACTTATGTACACCGGTAAAGAAATAGTATCCACTCTTCTGAATTCTGAATATTCTCTTAATACTTTGCCCATACATGTTTTGAATTGTCGTGAGGACAATGGGAGAAAACTATTTGTCTTGTTTTCTGCCATTGTCCTCACGACACAAATGCCACGTTTTGAGACCTGAATTACCCATTGATTAAAAGCAATATTATGTGTTCTATTTAAAAATTGCAGATATTTATTTGGCAGAATGTATTAGGTGAATGTAAAAGATCGTCCCGTTTTTAGAGCTAGATCACAGTGCATCGCAGAATTGAAGTGTTATCTACTTCAACATGTATGCTGTGTTCAGCGAGTACTTGGGAAAAAAATGTATTATTTGATTGTGTTTTTTAAAATTTTATTAAGCATTAAAAATAGTAGAAAATAAGCAACATTTTCGACATAGAGATATGGGTGCCGCATGAATTAACGGAGAAAAATTTGAGTGACTGAATTTCTGCTTGCGATTCTCCATTTTTAAAGCGGATTACAAGTGAAGAAAAATAGATTGTGTATGATAATGTTAAGCATAAGTGATCATGAAGTAAGCGGAAGATACCCCTTCAACCAGCGCAAAAGCCAATTTACATCCGTTTACATAATAGTTTATTATGAGTTCTTACCTGAAAACCAGAACAGTAATTCGGATAAATACTGTTCACAACTGGGTGAATTAAAGCGAGATTTAAGCGAATTAAAGCGAATCGACGAGATTGCAGAAAGGGAATTGCCTTCCATTGAGATAATGTTAAACCAGGTTGGCCACCTGACACAACATTTTTACAACTTGACTGGGATATTTTAGTTCATCCACCGTACTCTTCCGACCTTTCACCTTTCGACTACCATTTATATAGATCGCTTCAAAACAGCTTAGATAGTAAAAGCTTTACTTCCTTGGAAGACTTGAAGACTTAGAAGAAAATCACCTGAATCAGTTCTTTGGCCAGAACTTAGGAGCGCTGGATTATGCAGCTATCGAAAAGATGGAGAAAGGTCATCGAACAGAACGGCACATACTATATCGATAAAAAGTACTTTTTTCTAAATACATTCTTTCTTCAAGTTTTATCAAAAAAAAAAAAAATGGACGAACTCTTGCATCAACTCAATATAACATAAATACATTTAACGGGTTAAATTTTATCCATCCAACGGTATACTGAATCATCCAAATAGTCTTCATACATTTTTTTCTGCACAAAAAAATAACTAACGTATCTGATTGGAAAATTGTTCTGTTTGATCCGCTTATATCACCGTAGTATTAAAGGTAATTTGTATAAATTAGTAAACTCACAAAGAAATTTCTGGGGCATATACTAATCGATCGATCAATTATTTGGGACTGTAACCAACTGGAAAACAAAACAAATCAAATAGTTTCCAAGGGTATACACCATTATATATGTATACAGGTATAAAGTCGATTCGAAAAAAAATTAGATACACCTTTGAAAAACAATTATAGATTTATACTTGAAAAAAAATGCTCCAACACGTTGGTAATTTCTATTTGCGCATTTTAAATAGAAAACAGATATTTTTTAGATCAATTCTTCTATTAGAACTTTCGGTATGAAACACTAAAATCGAAGAGATTTACCACTAAACACCAAACACTTTTTAAACTTCTCGAAGCGAGTTTCTTCTTCCATGTTAGCATCATTAAGAATTATTTAATCTAAAGCATCTCCTGATGATGCTAACATGGTTAACGAAACGCGCGTCGAGAAGTTAAAAAAGTGATATGTTGTTTGGTGGGAAATCTCTTCGAGTTTAGTGATATTTTTTTAATAAAAATATCTTATACTTTTAGATTGCAGACTCGAGAGACGAAACATATGTCATCCAGTTGAAGGGATGGGTGTCTGATGACACTCAGCTACTGCTGTCTCATTGGACGGAGTCCAAGAAAATCTACCACTACATATATACGCCATCCGACGGGAGGTTGACCAAAACTTGGGTTGTTGGCTGTGGATAGGGACTCCCTATTATTGATGATATGGTATATGTCGGCGCCCTGAAGAGTCTGAACCTCGAGAGACGAAACATATGTCATCCAGTTGAAGGGATGGGTGGGCTCCTTCCCGGTCAAGCACCCAACAAAAGTGTTCATACATACATATATATATATATATATATATATATATATATATATATATATATATATATATATATATATATATATATATATATATATATATACATATTAGATTAGACTATTAGTCCGGGAGTACATCTAATCGTTTGTTAGGAACGTGCAGACGTTTCGCCAAGGTCACACTTCGCATTCTCAATGCGTGTCTCAAGACTGAAAGCTGTGGACTACTACTACTTTCCTGTGGTGGAAGTTGACCCTAGGGCCCTTACTTTTATTCACTTGTTATCCGATCGCGTCTGTTTCGTGTCAGTCGCAATCGGTGGGGGTTTTTTAGACGCCGTTCTTTTGGCGCGGTTCCGTACCACACGGTACTTAGAGATTAATCGAGATTAATCGACCGCGATGGAAAAAGGGGTGACTGCTCCGGAAACGACCCGCAAGGATAGATTCCGGTGGAAGTTTATTCGTTGATTAAGTTGCTTGAATTCACTGGTCGTTGACACTGTTTGATTTGAATGAGCTGGTGAACTGCTCGGTTCTTGTTCCTTGGCTGTATTCTGGCGTATTCTTTGTCTTTTCTTGTTGTTATACCGGTTGTTAGTAGTGTTATTCTTGCTTGGGTTGTTGTTGTTGTTGATGTTGTTTTTATACATGCGTTTTGGTAGCTCGGAATAGGCGGACTGGATGGTGTTGCCAATCCCAATGCATCAAATCTTCACCGTCGTCGGGGCTGAGGCTATTCTCTTGGTTAGATTGAAGCCGCCGCGCCTTCTACGAGACGACTTCAGGGGTGCCCGCTCCCTATTCCAGATCGGACCTCTGCTGCTGGAACTGTCAACAGCCATGGTCATCTGCCCCCGCGATGGCCAGCGCGCTCGCAACGCGTCCGATCACCACAGAGTCAACCTTTGCTTACAGATATTTCACTGTTTATTCTTGTTTGATGAGTTCGGACAAAATGGATTTGGTGTTGCTGCCGGTGCCGGTGCATTGTTCTTCACCAACTTCGAGGCTAAGACTTATTCTCTTGGTAAGGGTTGAAGTGCCACTCATGCCTAAGCGGCACTTCGGGGGAGTCCGCTCTCTAGGCCAGATCGGACCTCCGCGAACAAAACTACCAACCGACACTGTTATCTGTCCGCATGGTGACCAGACCAAGACACGTCCGGTTACCTCTGTGTCCCACTCCGAACTGAAAGCTGTGGACTTCGACTTCTTCAGCAAGGTTTTTTAGTTAGCCCGGAGGCTCCTACTAGTGTCTAATAAGATTACGACCCTGAGGTGGGCACTTTTTATTTTTGGGGGTCTCTAGCTGACCCGTGGAAAGCTGTGGAAACCGTCCCGTGATATTTATACTCTTCTGGGTCGCAAATTGTAGTGATGCGTGCCAATTATTGGTTCTGGTATTGGGTCCGCCCCCTCGGACGTTGTTTGGGGTGTCTCAGTGGTAGTCAGTTGCTCCCCCGATTGCGGCTGGTGAACTTCGGTCTGTCGGTTGATTACTGGTTTCCACGTGTCTGACAGATTCATCATCTCTTCTGTTTAGGTGTCCGATTTTTTCTATTTCTACTGTTTCTCGGATGGTTCTTTTTTGTAATTCGGGATATTTGCAATTTGTCGGTAACTGTCGAAATCGATATATATCGATAGCTGATGTTGGAACAGAGCCGATGCGATTTGTTTATTTCTAACCGTCAATCTGTGTTCTTCGAGCCGGGCTGATATTCTTCTATTGGCTTATCCCACTAATGCTATATTACAAGTCCCACACGATATGCTGTATGCGCTTGGATTTTTAAGAATAATTTGATCTTTGAGACTTCTAATGGCTGATTTTATTCTTTTATGTGGCTTGAATCAGTCGTCCAATGCGGTCCTTGACACCTTTAAAACAGAACTGTTACAGGCCTATTTTCATATTCATTTGACTTCTGTTGGTTGTTTTGATAGTTAATAGCCTTCTTTATGTTATAGGCTGAGTAGCCGTTCTGCTTTAAAGCGTCGGTGATCGTTTTGAGCTCTTTTCTCGGTTGGTGTTGTCGGATAATCGGAGGGACCGAGAAATCAAGGTGTTAACCCCTTGTAAGTTGTGCTGGATGGTGATGGGACCGGGCATTCAGGTATCTGCTCGTGTGGGTTGGCTTCCGGTAAACTTTGTGTTGTGTGTATATATATATAATCATGATTTTTTTATTCAAAATAGTCTTCTTGCATGTCAACACAACGTTTTGCACAGCCAATTAGATTGACGAATGAATTTTTGAGCTCAGCCAAAGATATGTCCTTCAGGATGTCGATCGACGCCTTTTGAATGGCTTCAGTGTCAGCGTAACGCTGTCCTTTCATCGGCAAATGAAGTTTTTTGAAGAGGTAGAAGTCGCAGGCGAGTATGGCGAATGCTTGATAGTTAAAATGCAATTTTTGGTAAAAAAATCAGTGATGAGCGTCGAGCGATGGGACAGCGTATTAACGTGAAAACATATGCCAGCTGCCTTGTTGACGGTATTGTGACCGCACCCGACGAACGACAACAGACGCTTTATAAAACCAAGATAAAACACAGCTTTGATCGTTTGACAAGGTGGAATAAAATCCCTGTGCATAATTCCCTCCAAATCGTAGAAACAACTCTACAATATTTTGATTTTTTCCTTCTGGAGACAGCTTTTCTTCGGATTTGGCTGGCTGGGGTGTTTCCATTCGGCACTTTGACGCTTGATTTCTTTTTAATATCGCGAAAATTGCTAATAAACTTTCTTAACGGAAATTTTGCATAATATTATCATGTTAGTGCAGTCAGTCATGACTTACGAGCCATAAATATTGTGTATTATGGGCAAATACCTATCTCCTCTCACTTAATTCATTTCAGCGATTTCAGGACTGCGAAATTTTATTCCGATGTACGAGCACTGTAATTGCTTTAAAGTTGTTAATTGCACGTATGACCTATTAGTACCAGGGCAAATTAAAAACTCCCCAGAATCGCTACTAGAGAATTTTTTTTAAATTATTTCAAGTCGTTGTGTAATTAAATATATATATATATATATATATATATATATATATATATATATATATATATATATATATATATATATATATATATGTTCAAAAAATAATTGAGTGGGCTCGTGAAGGCAGATATTAAAAACAAAGAAAATACACCCGCGCTCGACGTTGGTGCTTTGTCGCTCCCCCATCCGCCATCCAAAGCGCCAGCAAGCGTCTCCCAGGACCGGTTTCTGGCCTTAAGCCATAGACAGCTGAGCTCAGACTGAACGCCTGGAGAGCGGATGAAGGGAACGATATATATACCGAATATATATAAATAATAATAATATATATTTATATTTATTTATATATATTCCAAATTTCAAATCAATGTTATATAGTTTGATTATATACTCTAAACTAAAACATATACTATTTCAGTTTTTGATACAAAAAATTACTCGTCAACTTCAACTCGCCATTGAAGCGAAAAACTACACAATAATCAAATTAAGGTTAGATACTAATCTTAGATATTGATAGCATTCATGTTTACCATATAAAAGGATAAATAACATTTAGTTAAGTCATTTCAGTCAATCTCTGAATGTATTACAATGCATGATGTAAAGTTGGCAGATTGCTACTCAAGTTTGTGAAATTATGAGAATCATAAGAATGATCGCATCATTGTTATTTATATGGTAGTTTTGATTAGAAAAACTTTCTGCATGATAGGTCCAGTTTTCCAGTGCAAAAATCTATTCGAACTTAAACCTTAACAAGCTGATTGTTTGAGATGATGAGAGAAAAAACAGCCATTAAGATGCGCCGCAAGCAGTTTCTGGTTCAGTGGAATGGTAATGGCGAAGTGTTCTACTCATAAAACTTACTACACAAGAGTGCACTCTCGCACAAAAGTACTGTCATTCGTCAATTTTTAACTCGAAAAGGTATTGTAAATACTAATCGTCCGTCTTATAAGCTTATCTATTTTACTTTTCTGTTGTAGAAAAAACTCCAATGGAGGAAAATATTTCGAGTTGGAACCGTTACGATGGCACCGTAGTTGACTCTCTGAGTAAACAAAGTGCCAAAACACGAGCTGAATATATTTTGAAATGCTCGAGATGCATTGAGAGCTTATTTCAAATAAAAAAAGGCATTTATTAAAATATTTGTGATAAATCATTCTTCCCAAAGTTTGAAATGATCGGCTTCCTTTTGGATAATCTTTCAATAATATCCAAATATCTCAACTGGAGAATAATATCTCAACTGGAATTGATAATATAATTAAATCGTTCATAGGATGATATAAAAAGAGGCTCACATTTAAACTAAATAAAGACTGACTGTTGGAAACATCGAAAAAATCAACGAAATTTCAGGAAAATAAATTATTTATTGACGAATCGATGAAAGTAACAGGCAAAAAACAAAGCTCACATTCTCGCTTAAATGGATTTCGGTTTGATTGAAGTTTTTGCTCATAGAAAATTCTGGATACCGTATCATGTATGAGGAAAAGGTAGTAGGCGAACAAGGAAAATAAAATTAAAATTTAGCATGCGTGCGTACAATGCTACCGTAAACACTGAATATTTGAGAATGGATTTAACCTGTTTCGAATTATATTACAAAGCTTATGAGCTTTATTGGTAATAAAAAATTAAAGTGATTGGAGAAGATATTGCTGAATATCTACACAGGTTGTCTAAAAAAACACAACTAACCTTGTAGTTTAGGAAGAAAACTAAACAAAATATATTCTTGTAATTACCTTTACTTATTCGAATTAAGCCACCTCTGAATTCATACGGCGTTAAAATGCAGTAACGAACATTTCTAGACTTCTTCTAGTCATGCTTTGACACCTCGTTCGGTATTGTGGAAACTTACGATATTCTGGTTTCGGAATGATCCTATTATAGGTTCATTTCACATAAATTTTAATTGTTGGAAACTGAAAATTGTCACAGGGGGGGCACATTTGGCGCACTGGGTAGGGTGTAAAGGATTACAATTGTCTTTAAAATTGCGGTACTCTTACACCATAGTACATTGTCGTATATAAGTAATCGTATATAAGTAATATAAGTCGTATATATATATATACTTATATATATATATATATATATATATATATATATATATATATATATATATATATATATATATATATATATATATATATATATATATATATATATATAAGTATATATATATATAAGTATATATATAAGTATATATATATATATATATATATAAGTATATATATATAAGTATATATATATAAGTATATATATATATATAAGTATATATATATATAAGTATATATATATATAAGTATATATATATATAAGTATATATATAAGTATATATATATATAAGTATATATATATATATAAGTATATATATATATATAAGTATATATATATAAGTAATATAAGTCGTATATATATACTTATATATATATATATACATATATATATATATATATATATATATATATATATATATATATATATATATATATATATATATATGTATATATATAAGTATATATGAAGGCCTCTTCAGCATGCTTCCAACCTTCACGGTCCTGGGCTTTCCTCTGCCACTCGGGTCCAATATACTTAACGATGTCATCAATCCATCGTGCTTTCGGTCTTCTTCGCGGACGTTTGCGATCAAGCGGTATCCACTCCAGGATTGCCCTGGTCCATCTGTCGTCCCATCGCCTCGCTATATGGCCTGCCCATCTCCATTTCAACTGTTTTACTCTTCCAATGATGTCACAGACTTTTGTTTGTTCCCTGATCCATGCGCAGGACTTTCTGTCTCGTCTTGTAATGCCAAGCATACATCTTTCCATTCCCCTCTGTACCACCCGAAGTTTTTGAATTGATTGCGATGTGAGTGTCCAGGTTTCACTTCCGTATGTCATAATATATGTCATAATAATATGTATGTCATATATATATATATATATATATATATATATATATATATATATATATATATATACATATATATATATATATATATATATATATATATATATATATATATATATATATATATATATATATATATTTTTTTTTTTATTATTATATATTATATATATATATTATTATTATTATTATTAGGTGCGTATAAACCCGGTTGGATCACGCAAAACATTCTGACTCATTTTTGACTGTTCTTTCTGATCCTCCACACCTCTCTCATCCTTTCTCCGTGGATTCTCTTTCTCTTCTCCGTCCGCTTTGTTTCCGATCTCCTCGAAACTTCGCTCTCTGATGCAACATTCCACATAAGCACTTTGTTTATATACGTTCTTCTATCCTGAATCACTGTCGGACCCATTTGTGCCTTTCCCAGATCAGCTCTGACTTGTGCGATCCATGGTACTGTTGACTTCACTCCTCGTATGTATATAAGAATTCTTTTGGTAAGTCTTGTCGGTAGGATTCTACTGATATATCCATAGAATTTCAACCTTCTTTTTCTTATGTCCACCGCTACGTTGGACATTCCCTCTATGATCTTTCTAGAATGTAGTCTGTATCCTTCCTCTGTCAGTTTTGGGCCGAGAATTTTCCTCATAATTTTACGTTCTTTTTAGTATGTTTTCTATGCCGCTCTTCGAATGAAGTGTAAGTGTCTCGCTTGCGTATAGTACCTATGGTTTGATTACTGTGTTGTAGTGTCTTATTTTTGCGTGTGTAAATAGGCATTTCTTATTGTAGATATTGTGTGTCTTGCCGTATGCCCTCTTCATCTTCTGTAATCGAGTCTTCTGTGCTATCTTCTCTCCTCCTGTGGGTTCGAGGATCTCGCCAATGTATTTGAAGTGAATGACCCTATTTATTTTGCCGTATTTGGTGTTCAAATTTTGGACATTTCATTTTGAGGAGAAGAATTCGGTTTTTTGACAGGAGATTTGTAGGCCGACTTTCTCTGCACATTCCTTCCAGGACTTCGATCTGTTTGGTTGCCCTTTTTCATTGTCTGCGAATATGGCTAGGTCGTCTGCGAAGGCTAGGCATGATATTTCTATGTTGTTTTTGGGTCGTCCGAGTCGTATTGGTTTCCAGTGTCCTTGATTTTTCAGTTTTTTTTCCCATTCCCTTATGACTTTGCCCAGGACCAAGTTGAAGAGGAGTGGGGATAACTCATCGCCTTGGCGTACTCCAGTTTTAATCAGGAAGGGTTCGGAAATTGCGCCCATAAATTTCACTTTAAAGGTTGTGTCGATCAGTGTCTGCTTGATCAATCGTAGTGTTTTGGACTCGAGTCCTTGTTCTTCTAAGTTGAACAGAGATTTCCGGTACAGTCGTATGCTTTCTTGTAGTCCACGAACGTGCAAATAATTGAATGATGAACGTGCCTGATAGCATCAATGATGAACGTGCCTGATAGCTTTGTATTTCAGTATTGTTTTTAAGTTAAATATTTGTTCAGTGCATGAGCAACCAGCGCGAAAGTCTGCCTGATACTCGCCAATTTTGTGTTCTAATTGTTCTTGTGTTCTCTAGAGAAGGCATGCTGAGAGAATTTTGTAAGTGACTTGTAAGGAGATTCCTCTGTAGTTCTTCACATCTGTTCTGTCTCCTTTCTTATGCAGCGGGTGGATAAGAGCAAATTTCCATTCATCTGGTAATTTTTCTGTTTGCCAGATATTCGTGATAATTTGCGTTCCTGCAGTGAATCCGAGGTTTTTCAATAGTTCCGCGGTGATACCATCTTCACCGGATGTCCTGTTATTCTTTAGTTTGTGTATGTGCCTGTGGATTGCTTCCTGTATTGGTGGTGGTGATTTTGAGTGTGTATGGATACAATTTTCATTGGGGAATCTTGTGTCGCGTTCGGGGCAATTGAGGAGATCAGAGAAATAGTGTACCAGCTCCTGACAATTCTCCTGATTGGTTAGCGCTAATAGCCCATTCCGTTTTCTACATATATATATATATATATATATATATATATATATATATATATATATATATATATATATATATAGTGTTGTGTATATTTTTTTTCGAAATTATCATTTGACAATTATTTTAGTCATTTTTTCACTCATTTTTTTAGTCTTTAATTCAAGTTTTATCAAAAGTTCGTAAATAATATTTTTAGAAATGTATAGCACTTGAGTCGTGATTTGACACTGAAATTCGCCTAGTACGAACGGAAACTCTCAAGCAAAATTTCAACCTTTAAATTTTCAAACCATTTTTCATCTTATTACGGTATATGTGGTTCTATAGAAAGCGAACAAGTTTCCATACTATTCAAATAAAAATATAAATTATACCACACAGAATGAGAATATGACTAATTTCTTTAGAATAGGACGTAGACTAATTGTCATTAGTAGGTCGTTAAAAAAGTTTAATTTTATTTCTTATTTTAATACGTATTTAAGAATGGATTTTATAAGTTATTACAATTTTATATTTTGCACCGTGTTTTTGTTTTAGCAAACCAAATATTCCAATTTTCCAAATATTTCAAGTATTTTAAAGAAAATACAGCAAGCAAGATCAGATTCTAACATAAATAAAATGATACAACATGATGATTATATATAAAATTGAACAAATTCAAAAAGAAGACAGAATGCGCTCTTCTCAGAATGTATATATCGAATAAACCCATTACTGGAAAAGGAAAAATTTGGAATATATTCCAACCGTACAGTTATTCCCAGCGAACGTGTCCCGAAGAAGGCGAAGACTTTTGCCACTGTTTCTGGGATTCGCGAGGTCATTTCTTCATCGAATATTTGGAAAACGGAGACTATCAGAGTATTATGCTGCAATATTGGTCAAATTTGGCGACGAAAAAGTACTACTTCACCTCAACAATATACCCACCCAGTAGTTCGCCATCTCAGCAGTGAAATTGGTCAATTTGCACTACGAACTGATGCCGTATCCACCCTATTTAAAAATGAAGAACTGTTGGAAGGGAATTGTCATCAAACGAAGAGATCATCGCCGAAACAGATGACTATTTTGCAGAGTTCGACGAATTTGACTTTGGTCCTGAATCACATAAATCATTTTTTGCGAGGAAAAAAAATCAACGCTTAAGAAGTAAATCTAGCCGGGTCGAGTTTTTCGCCTCCAAATACTCATCGTGGTACCAGAGAAGAATAGAGTTTTTAGCTGAAAGATGGGTTGAAGTAACCGAAAACAGCAGCCGATATTTAAACCTTTAAACAGTGAATAACTAAATAAATATGTAGAAAACGCAAATACTTTTGTTAGACCCCGGTATTAAGACACACCAATCTAACAAAAAATGCAACTTTTCGTCAACCTTAAAAAATCCACATTTCTGTTCTTTCCTTTTAGAATAATAAAGTTTTACGATTACTGACACGATTAAATATTCACAACTATCGGCTGTTAACCTTGTTCGCATAAGTTGGCCTTGACATTAAAACTTTGGTGAGTAGATTAACTGTACCGACGATCATGTCTACTCTGAAACTATTGCGGATACGACACGATATTTAAATCTTTCCAAGAATGACCTCAACGTAAAAACGATAAAAATGACCGCTCGAAAAGTGTTACAAAATACTTTTCTTATAGTAATTTAAATTACCTCCTTTTAATTCAAATGGAAATGGTTACTAAATATAACAGTAAACGAACGATTATGAATGTAATGATTAATACATTTTATACTTTAAATCGCCATGATCTAGTTAATCATCTGACATATTTACCTATTTTTGTAAAAAATCTCAATCAATCAAAAGTATCGGATTAAAAAAGTATTCAATTAATTCAATGAACGAAATATATTTCAAATAAACGAACAAAGATTTATACCTAAATTTCCACTATACTTAAAACTTGTATTACAACTGTTTTGACAAACAGTGCCTCTTTAGTCCATTTAAATTGTCTAAGAAGCAGTTTAGGAGAAAGGTAAAAAATCGTTTATTCAAATTATGCGCCATCGTTAGCTGCACATTTCCCCTATCTCTCTGGAAATGTCTGGATGCCCTCCCAGAAGGACCGTACATATTTTGAGGTGGTCCAGTCATCAAACCATTTTCGACATCTCCGTAATTGTTGAAGTATTTCATGGAAAGTGCGTGAGACATCGATGAAAACAAGTGGTAGTCTAAAAAGGCCAAGTCTGATGAGTACAGCGGGTGGAATAAGAGTTCCAGCCAATGCAGAAATGGTATCTTTGACCACTTTCGCTGTGTGCGATTGGGCGTTGCCGTGCTGCAAAATAATTTTCCGTGTCTTGTAGCCCATTCTGGTCGCTTTTCGATCAATGCATGGTTCAAATTGATCATGTGTTGAAGTAGTAAACGGTATTAACTCTTTCACCTGGTTTCAGAAGCTCATGGTATACGACTCCCTGTGACCCTACCAATTGTACAGTGTATTGTCTCCTTTTTATAAAGCGATTCGGCCTTGCGGTCGATGTTGATGGTTGACTTGGGTCAACCCATAATTTTCTGCGTTTTGGGTTCCCGAAATATATCCATTTCTCGTCTCCAGTCACGATCCGACGCAAAAAAGTATTTCTTTCATGCCGAGAAAGTAATACTTCGCACACCAATTTTCCTGCCTTCTGGGTCTTTCCCATGACATGCAGACGATCACAAATGGTTCGGCGACCAACATTTAACCTATCTGCCATTTGTTGTTAAGTTTGCCAACACAACAAGTTAAGTCTTCCAACACTGCTTGCATTTCGACATCTTCAACTTTTTTAGGAGGATCTGGGCATTCCTTTTCTTTCAAGTCGAAATCACCATTTTTGAATCGTCTAATTCAACGCCCACAAGCATCTTGCATTGGGACATTGCCAGCGTAAGTTTCCACAAGTTTACGACGGCTTTCACTAGCGTTTTTTTTTAGATTGAACAAGAAAGTATAAGAAAAGCAGTACGTGCCGTAAAAACGAAACACACACGAAACTCGACATGTTTACTACATCAAAAAAATATGACGCTAAAATATGACGCTAAAATATGACGAAAAATCAATTCCGCTATCTCGGAAAGAATTATTTTCCGCTACACCTGATACATACATACACCTCATGTGGAACACACAACAACCTGCGTCTCCGCCAAAATGAGCATTCTGTTAGTTGCTTGACCAGAACCGAACCCCACCCATCCCTTACTTACATGGGATGTTTCTTCTTTTGGTGGTTAGACTTATCAGGGTACCGACATGATCTCTCGCCAAGAATAGGGAGACCCTATCCACAATCAAACAACCCACACTTTCACCGACTTCTCGTCAGATGGCTTATACATGCAGTTTTTGATTTCTTGACAACAGTAGTCGGGAGTTATGCACCACCCTAACCTCAGGATTCCACAATCTCATGTTGCTTGACGTCAGCGGTTGGGGTGCATAACTCCCGACTACTGACGAGACGAGACGAGGAGTCGGCGAAAGTGTATGTTCTTAGATTGTGGCTAGGGTCTCTATTCTTGGCGAGAGAGCATTTGTCGATATCCTGATGAGTCTAATCACCACCATCAGTTTCGCTTTGTTAGTGAATTTGGACAGAAATTTTTATTTCATATCCCAGAATGGATTTTTTTTAGAAATAAGAAAACTAGTAATGTATCTAAAAAAAAATAGAAAATTTCTCCGAGAAATCCGAAAAAAAAACTATTTAACTATTCAAAAAATTCTAAACAAATATGAACGGGCCGAACTTCTTTCAAGTAAATACAGATCCTGGCGTCCAAAAAAGCTAGACGATCATCAACCACGAGCGATCTTGATATGTGTCCGGAAAAATCCGTCAACTAGTGCACCATTACTGGCAGCTGACATCGCACTGGAGTGCGGGATGGAAGTATAAAAAAAGAAACCATACATATAAAAAATCAATTTTTATTTTCTAGGACAGCCGAAACACCGAGGACGTAAAGTTGAAGAATAGTTATTCAACAATGCCACAAAGTAGTTAAGAACTCCACAACCACCGAATTTAAATCGAATAGAACATTTCTGGGAAGAATTGAAAGGGAAGCTGAAGGAACACTGCATAAAAATAAAACTCAACAGCGACAAGTCCTGGAAGAGGAGTGGTGTCTATTGGATCCTAATATCACAACTAATATAGCTTCTTCTATGGAAAAAAGACTGTGAAGCTATTAAAAACAAAGGCGGGCCTATAGATCATTAAACATAACTAATATAATAACAAAAAAATAAATATTACCTAAAAAAACAGTGTATACTGACTTTTACGCATGCAAAAGCATTAAAAATTATGTTTTATCAAATTCTTTATAAAAAAAATCTTCAAATCTATATATATGTTCTGATAAAAAAATGTTATGAATAAAATGATCAAAAAAAAAAGTTATGTTAATGAAAGTTTACTCTTTTATTTGTAAAAATCTAGAAATTGTAAGTCACACCACCTTCATAAGCTAAAACCAAACAATTTTAACGGTTTTTTTCATCGTGGTATTATGAATATCACTGAGATGCATTGTAAATAATTTACCGTCAATTTAACGGCTCAGGCTCAGATTTGTTAACATATCACGGTAGTATCTGATAAAGTAGTTGTACGATCGTAAGATTGGAATATAACATATTTATTACATGCCCTCCATAATTCAATACTGATATTACTGAAAAGGGAGCAATCTGCCTTCCTCCTACATTCGTAGATTTGACTTTGTTATATTATTTTCTTTTAAATAGTTCATACATAAATATATAAATACATTATATTTATTATTTTCACATAACAATTATATTTATTATTTATACATAAATATTTTTTTAATCGTAAATCTTCCTACCTTTCTGCAAGACTGTTTTGGAGCTGGGTTGTTCTTACACAACTTCCTCCATTCTCTTCTGACTTAACAGTCTTGAAATGCGATTCCTACAATAGATAAGGATAAGAAAAAACAATAATGGATAAGATACGAAACGAAGCATTCGAAACCTATGATTAATATATGTAGAAAGAATAGCGAAAATTTTATCGGGTTGTCTGGAAAGTTCGTAGGGAGTGTTTAAGAGAAAGAGAAACATAAATAATAATAATGTTCAGCTCTACAAGCCTAGTGGCCCTTGGTTTCGAGATCTTTTACCGGTCTTCTTATCTTTATCTTCAACCAGTCATTTTTTCCCCGCTCGCCCTTTCCTTTTCTTTCCCCCCTCTCCTCCCATCAGTATTCTTTTAATCCATCTTTCGCCGGGCATTCAAGTCATATGTCCCAGCCATCTAGCTCTTTGCGTTCTCACCATCGGAACAATATTTGGTTTTTGTACAGTTATATTTCTTTATTTGTTCTTCTTCTAAATTCGTTTAGAACAAACTTTAATTTCTTCAAAAATCCTTCTTAATATTTTACCATCCCAGACTTCAAACTTACTTTCCTCCTTTTTTGCTATCGTAACCGTGGATCTAATATTGTTTGGTACACTCATACTTGTGCTTATACACTCTTACTCTTGTTATCTTCTTTGCTTAGAAAATCTTTGAAAACATTCCTGCGGCTATGCTTCCTTTCGCTAATTTCTTTATTTCTTTCTCTTTATTATCATATGTTAAAGTTACTCATAAGATTAGTATTACTACCGTTAGTAATTTTTTCTAACCTTAGTGTTACTCAATACTCAAAAACGTAAATAGTTCATGTAAATATTTATTTAGTCTATTATCATTAATATTTACAACTTTTTGCCAACATGGTGATAGCTCCATAACGTCTTCTCAAAATCAGCATCTTCATTGCCAAAAACATGACAACTTTTTTTCATCTCTTCTTCCGTACCTTCAGTCGGCAAACATTTAAAGCGACAATGTGGATTTTTGTGACGTTTTTCTTAGTCGTAGTGTTTATTGGAAATCCCTATGTACGCTCACATTTAAATTCAGCAGACTTTTTGGCAATCGAAAATAAAGGGGAATAATCCTTTAAAGTGGAATCTAACTCTATTTGAATGTAAATTGAGGTTAAAACCTTCAAAACAAAGTAGTTTATAAAAGCTCGAACTTCAATTTCATCCATTTTTCAGAAAATGTTAAAGCGAACGCGCCTGAAACTTTGTAGCACATCATGTCTGCAGCACGTCTCTCAGATCGAGAAATTTTTGAACAATCCATGTACATTTTTTGAAAACATTCGATAAAATATTTGGTTCCAATTATTCAAATGGTAAAAGGTTGAGTTAAAAATGCATTAAAGTTGCAAAATATTTTGAAGATTTGAATATTTTTCAAAGAGAATGAGATATTGATATAGAGCTGGGTATGATAATTATATTATACTTTTAAGTCTTAAAATATAATCCAACATGTTTATTGCATAAAAAAACTTCAGATAAAGTAGCAAAAAGACAAACACAGTCGAATGATAAATAAGATAATTAATATTGTGGATTTTTAAACAATATAATGCTCAATTTGGTTAAAACTTTGTAACTACAAAAAAGTTCAGTTTCTTAAATAATTCGGTTCGTTGTACTTTTACCCTTTGAAAAAAGAAAAAACTACATGAAACATTTATATATAAGTGCATTTATTAAAAAGCTCATCTACATCAATACAACGTTTACAATAAATAATAAATATTTCAAAAGAATCAGAAAATATTTCCTAAGGGACAAATCCGACGAGTACGGTAAATAAAAGATACAATACTTTTTCGAGCTAAAATTTGATGAACGGCGACGCCATTATGCGAAGATAACCTGTAATATGACGTGACAGAGTTCAGCTTTCACGATCGCGATATTTCAGTCATACGTAGAAAATTTAATTAAAAAGACATTCAATTATTCAATTTAAAAAAAACACCACTTCTTACATACAGATTCTTAGCTGATTTAAAGCTGCCAGAATAAGATGGCTAGTTTAAACTTTATGGTAGATAGGTATAACAACTTTAAACAAAGATAGTTATAACAAAGAATTAAAATTGATTAGGGGGGTAGTGGGAGTGAATGGTTATAATAAGAATAATGTAGATAGATTAATAAAAAAAATGTAAGACATAATTTAGATAATCTTCGATATTTAGAAAACGTGAACTAAAACTAAAAGATCTATATTAACCAGATATAAAGAACATATTGCCCACATTAGATATGGAAGAAAGATTAGTAACTCAAGATTTGTTAGAAGGGTAAATAATAATGTTTCAGATGCATATGAAAGCATTGAAATAACAGCGTGTAAGAAAATCATGAACCGAGATAAAGGACCTATTCCATTTAGTCAACTATTTGAATTATTAATGTAACGCTTAGTTAACTTCACGGTTGATGATTTTTACACGCTTCATTAGGTACGGGTGTCATATAATAGGACATAGTTTAATTTTAGAATTAGACTGAATCATCTCCTGATGATGGTAACATGGTCAGTGAAACGCTCGCCGAGTAGTAAAAAAAGTGATTTGACGATGTAAATCTAGCTGAGTTTAATAGAAAATCTAAATTGTTTTACGACGAAAAGTTTGATTGGCGCACATCTGTATTTTTTCCTCGGTGAGAGAGTGCGAAACAAACCGTAATCGATAATTCCTCGGTCAATAATCTGCAGGTCACATTAGTATTCTATGTACCAGTCATTGATCGTCACCGTCATGCGAGCATCACCCCCATTAACTTGTTTTGGTAAATAAAACGTGTCGGTAGTACGAGTCGGTAGTTTAATTTTGCGTACAACTTAAAGTGACCGCGCTGTCCCAAAGATAAACATAGCCCGGGCTGTTACATGTATGCCACGATAGCAAAACATGACAAGCTATCTATCGAGAAATGCTTTGGTCTATGTTTGATGGAATATGGAGAACGTAATCTACATTGATTGATTCAAACAATCCTTTACACACATCTTAATACCCCCCACTCAACTAAATGTATCAGAAGCTACACCAGAAATATCGGGTTCTAAACAGAAAGCAGATTAACCGGAGTTCTATAGCAAAAAGAAAGACGTTGCTATACGTTTAAATGAATTTAGAAGAAGTGCTACAAAAGAATGTCAAACCACATAGTACCAAACAAACCAGCGAACATCGCAAGGGATTCAACACCACTACACTTCTACAACAACCATCATACGTCCCAGAGTCCTTACATGGACGGAGCTTCAATATGAACTAGATCAAATGCGACGGCATAAGTTTTACGTTTCATGTAAACCAGGGCTGGTTATGGCGATAAATTGCTTCAGTCTGGAGCAAGGGTCGCCAACTCGTCGATCGCGAGCTACCGTTAGCTCGCGTGGACAATTTCGGTAGCTCACGACTATAAGCAATCTTTAGACGTCGAACTCATAATCTTTATAATAGAAATTATAATACTACTACGGATTACGAACTGATCAGCGCATCGTAGGCGCCGAAGATCAGCCGCTAACGTCACCACGCTACAATCCGCGATACCGCCGAGAATACTGTAGCCAGTAGCGACCAATCGACAATTCAGGAAGGATCTCGGCTGCTTTTAACGGGATATATAGATAGACCTGTGCAAAGATGCCGCGTTCAGTGTTCAGTTACGTTATAATTGCAATTACAAGTATGTCAAACAGTAGTAAAAAGTTAAGCCATACCATTTCCATTCTGAGCGAGAAGAACAATCCTTCTTTACAGAAATTAAAAGTAAAGGTGTGTGTTTGTTGTGTAACACTTCTGTATTCATTGTTAAAAAGGAAAATAAAAGAGGCACCATAAAACTGTTCATTCGACTTTTGAAAAATCATATCCTTTACATTCTACCGCTAGAAAGGAAAAGTTGAGATAATTGAAAAATCAATTTATTGAACAATCGACCATTTTAATAGTATTTGACAAAAAGAAGGCTGCAACTGAAGCTTCCTATCGCGTGTCGCAGATAATTGTACAAAATAACAAGCCTTATGAAGAACGAGAAATAATAAAACGTGCATTTTTAGAAGCTGCTGATTCATTATTCGCCAACTTTAAAAATAAAAACGAGATAGGATCTGCCCTAAAACAGTGAACGTTTTTTTTTTACAGTTGACATGTGACTTAGATAACTGTAGTTATTTTTCCCTGCAACTTGATGAATCCACATATGTGGTTGATACCGCCCAGACGGCGAAAGCCAGAAGAAAGGCCAAAAAGAGAAGAAAGGCCAGACGGCAAAAGAAGAACTTTTGAAGATTATTCCACTAAAAGGGCATTTTACTGGACAGGACCTGTTTTCTCATTTGAAAAATGTTATTTCGACTGAGAAAATTCCAATATTTAAAATGATAGGTTTGACAACAGATGGAGCACCAGGCATTATGTCGAAAAGTTTGTTTTTGTTTTTGAAACTAAACGCCATTATGAAAATGGTAGTAAAAAGATTAGAACTTAGTTGTTACAGAGAATATTATTCAAAGAACTGACCGATGTAATGGACTGAAGTCGGATGGTTGAGCAGAGAAGAAATACTCAAATGTTTTAATGATCTCATACCTATTCTAGTTGAATATGTTAAACAACGCGATAAACTGAACTGGAAAACTCAACCTGGCTTAAAGACACTACAGATAGATTGAATGAACTTGATTGAATGATTGATTGAACAAATTTGCACCAGTTACACTGCGAGTCGCAGAGCGCCTTAAATTCGACCTGTCTCTCGAGAATGGCTCCAGTGTCGCCATTTTTGAATATTTTTTATAATAATTTGTTGTATTATACTTAAATATATACTTAATAACTTCCTTAAATATTATTATCTGATCACCTTTTCTTGCATCAAAAAAAAAAACATTTTGCCCTTTTTTGTAGCTTATTCAAGTGGTGTTACCCCTTAAGGTGCCAAGAAGATAAATTGGCTTACTATCTTAAATTACCCTTTTTTACTTATGCTGGGCATGTTGTTATTTTCATTTTCTCTTCGTGTATTTCTGGTCCGTAAAGACGAATTATTTCTTTGATAATTAAGGTCAGTTCCTCGGCCGATTTCGCAAGAAATGTAGTGTCATCGGTCATCCTTGAGAGCTCTACGCATGATATATTCACCAAAAATATTGAATAGAATTGGTGATAGTCAATCAGGTGATCTGATACCCCCATTTCCTGCAGAATTTACCATAACCTATATTAGGTTGTCGAATACTTTCCGATAATCAAAGAAGCAGAAGTATACAGGGTGGTTGACTTTTTCGAATATTTGTAAAATGTCTTTTTGTTTGTTTTATTATATAATTTGCATTCAAATTTTTAATAAAAATCACACGAATCTATAGATAATGCTAAAAGAATAAAATCTGATATTTTTCTATTTTCATTTCTTATCTAAACACAAAAATTTACCCTCGTATTGTATAAGAGAAAGTAAAAAACAGTTAAAATAGAATTTGTATATTAGAGCACATCATAATACCGGAAGCGTTGCATTTTGTCATGGTCGTCTGTTTCGAAAGTTATAAAAAAGATAAGATCTTTGCACAAATCCTTCGTTTCGCAATAGTTACACACCTATATATTTATAATAAAAAATTTGTCTGTTCTCGGAGAACCATTTTCGAAGAACACGAGAACGCTAAATATAAATAAGATTATTTCTCAATGTTACACAAAGTTACTGAAAATAGGACTGGGATGTAATATTGTACATATTACATCCCATCCCATATAGCTGCGGCCAAAATTATTGAGCACGCTATAAACATGTAATTATTTCGTTATAAATTTCGATCAGATCAAATATAAATTCAAAAAGATTTCTTCATTTTCTCGATAACTGATGTTAAGCGACGTCGGGCGCGGTCGGTACCTAGAGGGTAACCGTATAGAAACCGAATATAGGCAACCTCGACACCCACGGGTAAAAGAGGACACAAGATTAGATATTTTTATAAAAAACAGTTTATATGTATTGTATGTATGTATGTATGTATGTATGTATGTATGTATGTATGTATGTATGTATGTATGTATGTATGTATGTATGTATGTATGTATGTATGTATGTATGTATGTATGTATGTATCTATATATATATATATATATATATATATATATATATATATATATATATATATATATATATATATATATATATATATATATATATATATATATATATATATATATATATATATATATACATACACAGTGTGTACTATATTCTTCACAATCTCGTTATCTTACAAATTAAACTCCAAAGGTTCTACACACAGAAAAAAAAATAAAAATGTGCCCTTAAATACCCAAGATTTTTTGTGTTTTAAATCGTTGGCATATGACTGGCTCATTGTGAAAACTTATCGATTTTGGATCCTGTAATTTGTATTTTGCTTTGGTCTGTTAAGAGCTTAATTTGCATGCGTTGCTGGAAAGTAAAACGTGAGTTTTTGTTGTTGAGATTTTTTGTAGCAAATTAACTGTATTTTAAAACTGTCCAACAATAAAATGCGAAATGGATTGCAGGTATTATTGTTGTAGAATGAATATCATTACACAAGTTTTTCGATACTTTTGGCCGTAGCTGTACTGTTTTCAGAGATAAAATTCTCAAAATGCTGTTTATACAAATTGGCTGATACAAAAAAAAATATTTTGATAACAATTCGCAAATAAAAAATATCTATTAGATATATGAAAATATTATTTTCAAAATATATTGTACCAAGGAATTATCATGCATACATAAAAAAAATGAAAAGGATTTTAAAAGATTTTTTTTATTTCAAAATATTATTATACCTTTTAAACCTAAAAAGTGTAATAGTAATTTTAACAGTACTTGTCAGTATTGATAGTATGCCAGGTATCTTCAGTGAGGCGTAAAAAATACCACAGTGCAACATTGCTTGACAAACTAAACCTTCGTCTGGCGCCTAGAAAGAATTAGCCAACTCTCACAATCTATATATACAGTATGTCGGAAAAATAACGAAAAAATAACGAAAATAAATTTAAAGAAAAGTACTAACACCATATATATCTAGCTATATATCTCTACAAAACGAGATCGCCATTATTAGAATCGATCAACGGCTTGTCAAGTTATAGCGCTTAAAGTGATAGTAGCTTTTGTCACCTCGTCATAGAGCAAAAAGCTAATATTAAATTTTGTTTCAAGCTTGGTAAACATTTTACAGAAACAAGAAAAAATATATAGTGATTTTTTTATTCCGTACACTTGTGTTTGAGTGATATAACCGATTCCAAGACGGTCGTGATGCTTTGGAAGATGATCCAAAGCCAGGCAAACGAGTCGGTGAAAAAAGTGCGTGAAATGATAGCCTACGATGCGAATATCGACTGTGAGATGGATAGCGAAGGAATTAAATACGACCAATTTTGGCAAAGGATTTAAGCAAACGGAAAGTCTGTGCTCGATTTGTTCCTCACGTCTTAAATGAGGACCAAGAAATTGTTCATGTTGAACATTGCAAAGACCTTATTAAAACAGCTAGACGTAACTGCACATTCCTGGAATCGATTGTAACTGTTGATGAGACTTAGTGTTTCAAGTACGATTCTCAAACAAAGCGCCAAGGTGCTACGTGGAAGCCTCCAGGCTCTCCGAAACCGGAATAAAAATACGTTTCCAGAAGTCACGAAAGAAGAAAATGTTGATTTGGTTTTTACGACTCTAAACTTCCACAAGGTCAAAATATCATTGGTGAATATTATTTTGGTGTTATGGAGTATATGGAAGAGAATCGTTCCAGTGAGGACCGATTACCGGGCGCCGGGAAGTTGGTATTTGTTGCATGATAATGCACCCTCTCACAAGACCGTCGCTGTTCGTAAATTTTTGACGAAAAAATAAGTATGTGTGCTTCAACATCCTCCGTGTTCGCTTGATTTATCTTCGTGTAATTAATTAAAGTTCCAGAAACTCAAACTGGCCATGAAAAAAAAAATGTTTTGTTTATTTATAAAGTCCGTTATTTTTCCAACATACTGTGTATAAATATTATAACTTATAATTAGATCCAAAGGTGTAGGTTTTGGTGGAATATTTTTAACAGTACATCAAAGTAATCCTTCCGCAAGCCAGAAGATTTTTTGTTACGGGCTGGAGGCTCGTCAAAATCTCATCTTTCAGCAAGCTAACAAACAGCTCGTTAGAGAGTGCAGATCTTAGACGAGTCTTTTATAGCGACATTCGATTGGCTAATGAGATCGTCAAATTTATTGCCGATAAAATATACACAGTGCGTCCATTAAATATGAGTACTTAAGATATATCTCAGCAACCAGTCATGCATTCTATTGACGAGCAACGTCATTTCAAAGCTTGAACATACCTGGAACTCGATTGGTTGACATTTGTTGATTTTATGACATCTTGTTTATAAGCCAAAAAAGTTTGATGTACAAATAAAATCATGGAACAAAGAGCTGTTATTAACTTTAACGCAAAACCCGTTAAAACTGCGTCGGAAACATTCCGATTGATGCAGCAAGTGTACGGCGATGATTGTTTAAGCAGAACAAACGTGACCGGAAACGCATTTCAGCGCGCACTACCGAAATGATCGAAAAAGTTCCCGATTTTGTAGTAAATAACCGCAATGCTTCACTAAAAATGATAAAATAGGCTTTGAAAGAAGCGATTCAACTCATTCTTCATAAGGATTTGGGTAAAACAAAGGTGTGTGCAAGTTTGTTCTGCACACGCTGACGGAGGAGCTGAAATTACTTCGTGTCAATCATTCCATCGAGATCGTCGCAGAGGCCAGAAATGATCAAAACTTCCTGAAATCAATTGTTGCGGGAGACGAAACATGGTGCTTTCAATACGGTCCAGAAACTAAGCGCCAAAGTGCGGAATGGAAAAACTCACCACAGGAAAAAAACACGAAAAACTCCTAAAATCAGGACAATGTTCATTGTTTTCTTCGATAGCAAAGGCATCATTCACAAAGAGTTCGTTCCAACTGGTCAAACTGTCACTGGGCAGTACTACTTAGAAGTCCTGAACCAATTGATGCACAGAATTCGTCGCATTCGGTCAGAATATCGCGATCCAGACAGCTGGAGTTTGTTGCACGATAATGCGCCAAATTACACATTGTTAATTGTGCGTCAATTTTTGGCCCGAAACCAAGTCTTTGTGATCAACCACCCACCGTATTCACCAGATTTAGCCCCTTGTGTCTTCTTCGTCCCAAAGTTGAAATTAAAGTTGAAAGGATATTTTTTTGAAGACATTCAGACCATCCAAACAGCTTCGACACGTGCTTTGGAGGCTATTCCACAAAATGAGTTGGAGCACGCATTTGAATCACTATTGAATCGATGTAACAAATGTATCAAAGCGAGAAGAGAATACTTCAAATAATAATTCATAAAAAATGCCATGTATTTCGTTTTAATATTTTCCCCGGACCAGTACTGATACCTAATGAACGCACTGTGTATATGGGCAGCATTGGTTGAAACCTTCAGATTGCTTCCACAGCCATTTTAATCGAACTTGAAGCATGTGCCTAGTGTATGGCTCACAAAGCTACTGACTGTATTATAATCATGGAAGACCAACTTAATAATATTTTTTCTATCTCATATAAGTGGAATTTCTTCTTAATTTTTCTCTCGTTACATAAAACACAAACATTAAAAAATTAATAAAACATAGCAAATTTGTTTCCACTAATAAAGTTAACACACAACAAGATAAATATTTCGTACAAAGAAATATAACATGTAGAAACTTTAGCACAAGCACGACATTAAACAAATTTAACCCAAAATCATTTCAAAATTTGAGGGCCTACAGAACTGTTCAAAAAGTATTTTAAAAAATGATAATACATTTTTATTTCATTCATATAAATATTTTTAACAATCTCAGATTTATTTTAAATTACTTGGTTTACAAACATAACATCAGATCAATTACGCTTATCTGTCAATTTTAGTATTTAATTGTCAGCACTACTAATAGTTTGCATAAAAAAGTATACCTTGAATACTATTTTGCAAATATAATGCATATTAACATTAAGAGGTGGTAGCCTTTGGCGGTTATGTAGAGTACGTGGTCAATTAATCGATTTAAAGATCACGGAATTTTCATTGGGTTACAGTTTGAAGCATAATTTGGTTTATAAGCATGATTGGGACCTACTTTTTTATACTACTTTTTTATTTCCCAATTCAGTGAAAAATTGCATTAATATTATTAGTACAAAATCCTGGCATGTAAGTATCATTGACATACACAAAATATATTTACTTCCTATCTTTTCATTATATATAGAAATTAAGATAATTTATTTTTTAGATTCGTTTTGAAAACGGGAGAAGACCTCCTGAAACGTTAACGTTCAAAAGTTTGTATTTATTTTAGAAAATGTTTGTATTTTTTTAAATTTTGTTCGTTAGGCAAATTTATTACAGACAAAGAATCACTGAGAAATTTGTCTCCGTTTTCTTTTGTTTCTTTGCCCAGTGATTCTGTATTTACATAAGAACAGATATTTTTGATATTTTTTTGAGTTTTAGATCGTAACAAAAAAGCCAAAAAAAAAAAATATATGAACACGTCACAATCATTCTTCAGACATTACTTAGAAAGATATCTGTCACAGAACAGAATCTCTTCCGGTCACTTTGTAACAGCAAATATGCCTATTGTTATTTTTTTCTTTCAACCAGCTACCATAGAGCAAGAAACACAATGGGCAGTTAATTCAAGATATTTCAGTTAAAATATGTCAAAAAATGGTATTGAAAAATTTCGAGTTTATATGGCATTCAGGGGTGCTAATATAAAAATATTTTTGAATATTATTTAATTACAAACATATTTGAAATTGATCACAGTAACATAGGCTAACAAATACAGATTAAATTCACATAGTTTCAATCATTTTATTACATTGCATATATCGTATAAACTATAAAATAAACATTCAAATTAAGCCTGATGCTACGGAGCTATTTATCATCTACCAATGGTTTTTTACCTAAGGGCTATAATAATAAAGGGACATTTGGGTCAACATTATAATCATGAATTTATTATGAATGTGTGCCTTGCGTTCTTGAAGCTGATTTTGAATAATTCATCATTAAATATGCAATATAAAATAGATAAACACAAAGGGAAATATGAGCGTTATATGCCGAGTTGGGGATATATATCGGGTTTTTCAATTCTTAAATAAAACACATATTTTGAAGAATGAATGTAAAACAAGAATTTGCCTAGGTCAAATCTCATTTCAGAAGTGTAATGGATAACGCGTTAAAATTGTTGAATTATTTTATGAAAATCGGAGTTCAGTGAAAAATGTTTTTAGAAAATGACGTGATATTTACGGTTTGTACAATCGTCCATCTGAAAGCACTAGCCATCGAATTGTTCAAAAAATTCAAGAAACTAATTCGATGGAAGATAACAGAAGAGCAATATATAGTCGTAGGGATCATTCACAAGAGCATATTGATTTGGTACGTGAAAATATTGCTGAAGACCCAGAAATTTCCATTAGTCGACGTTCACAACAATTTGGACTCAGTGAATCCACAATACGTCGTGTTTGACGAAAGGATTTAGCTCTGAAGGCATATAAGTTCAAATAACACAGGAACTAAAGCCACTGGAGTCAATTGGATCAACGAACAAACATGATTTTTCCCAAAAAATCATCTTTTCAGATCAAGCACATTTTCAAATTAGTAGCTATGTTCACAAACAAAATGGAACAGAAAAATCCACGATTGATTCATGATAAACCTTTACATCATAAATGAGTCACTGTTTGGTGTGCACTGTGGTCAGGAGGTGTAATTGGCCCGTATTTTTTTAGAATGCTGCTGGTGAAGCTCTAACTGTGAATGGTGTTCGATATCGTGAGATGAAAACTGGATTTTTATGGGCTGAATTGAATAATATTGATCTGGAGGATATGTAATTCGAATAACAGCCGCTATACCTCACTCTGCTAATGAAACAATTGATTTATTGGTAAAAACATTTCCTGGATGAGTTATTGCAAGAAAGGGTGATGTTAATTCGCCACCAAGATCATGTGATTTCACATCGATGGAATATTTTCTTTGGGGTGCGTGAAAAACCAGGTTTATAAGAACAATCCACAATCGATTCCTGAACTAAAGGATGAAATTATTCGAGTCCTTGGTGAGATAAACGGTTATCCAAAAATGTAATCCAAAATTTTTACAGAAGAGTGAACGTATGTTGAGCTGCACGGTAATGCCAAAATGTCATCTAAAACTTAGACAAAATATTGGATAAATCTCTTTAAGTTTAGTGTTTCACACCGAAGGTTCTAATAGAAGAATTGAGTGAGTTCAAAGTGGGCTTCATATTTGATTTTAGGGATGTTTTGAATCTCTGAAATACCCAAGTCAAATAAGCTCAGGATTAATTTCATCCTGACACCAAGAAATATTGAAGTTTCGCCATTGTTACCGAATATCTTGCCCTGCCTCTAGACCACTTCACTACGTAAGTTAAAACTCATAAAGGTGAAATGAATATAAAAAGCTAATGAACCTGTCTATAATTAAACTAATATCGGTGTGATATTTTCAAAACAAAGTTTATCTCTCTGGCAGATAAACCTTTATTGATTTCCTAATCAATAGAGGCTTAAATCTAGAAAATGCCATCAGAAATTACACAGATCAATAATTCGTAAGTGAATATTTGTTTAAATGCGACATTAAGAATTTTCAAATTCACTTTATAATATGAATGATGGTCAATAAGTTTGATCAATTTAATATTACATAATACATTCAAATATGGTATCGCCTATCTATATTATCAACTGTGGGGCAACATCATAATGACATAAATTTAGCCCAAACATCACAACAGATAGAATTGTTTGGGTAAAATAATTTCGTTATCACGTCTAGATGTCATGAGTCTTATCATATAACATTATATTATCAGAAAAAGTGCAGTGTCTGAAAAAAATCATATTTTTTAATTATATAAAGATATAAAGAAAATCTAAGCAATCACCTGTCAAACTAAATACCGATAAAATAAGGAACGAATGCTTTTCGGAAAAAAGGTGATATACCACGGAGCCAGGTGATATACCAACAGAATAAGAAAAACGATAAGAACACCTAAGGATACGTTTCCAAAAGTGTTTAGTATCTACCCTCCATAAAAAAGAGATTAAGCATGGTGTGAAATCTATAAAGGAATAAGCAGGCTAATCTGAGCTAGAATAAGAAGGCTCTCTGAGCAGAATATTCGGCAACATTTTCAAAAACTAGATCGAAAATCAGCATTAAGACATTAAGGTAGAAGAACAGACACAAGATTCCGATCGCGAAGATCAACAGTAACTATACACACAACTATACACTGTTTTGCCTATAACCAAATACTAATAGTTCCTGACGGCATACATATATATAATATGACACGAAAATTAATCGAAATGGAAATGAAGATCACATGGTGACTAGAGTTAAATGACATAAGAACAAAGCAGTTATGATGGTATGGACAAATACAGGGAATACCTGGAGACAGAATTCCGAAGCAACTTTTAATATGGGTACCGTAAGGATTGAGAAACAGGGGAAAATCGAATAAAAACAAGCTGGAGAGAATGAATGGCGAGAAAAATATTATTTTAGAATGAATGGCGAGAAAAATTTATTAACTCCTATCTGTCTCTTATCAACCTGTCACAATTCTTAACCTATCGAATCATGACAGCCAAAATGGCGCGCAATTCAAATATTATGCCCTTATTGTAACAACCTTTAATTTTGGTGCGGATTTTCAAGTCCAGATCTGTACTAAAATTAACGAAACTACCCAAAATATTGCACAGGCTCAAGTGGAGCACCAGATGTATAAATGTTGTCGATGTAAGGGGATGAATTTATCACAAACGGTAATAATTTAAGTTTTATTTATATTAATCTTTAGGCCTAATGTTTCATACGCTCAGATATACGTATTAAGAATTTGTTGAAGTGCAACAGGACTGTGTGTTATTAAGGCAGTCATCCGCGTACTACCACTAGTAAAAACAATAAGAGTTTTGACATTTTTTTAGAAAATTTCGGTATTCTCGTTTATGATGGCACACGTGTTTCCCGATTCCAGATCTTATAAATGTTGTTGACACAAAATCGATCTTATCGTAACTGTTATCAGTTCTATACAAGTATTTGCAGATAATAATTATGATTTTTCTTGCTTCGAAGTATTGATACAGTTAATAAATCTATATATTTTTTTGGAAACCCCAAAAATTATTTCAAATAACCATGGCAATGGCTAGATATCTCAACTATCCGGTCATTTATATTTTATCTTGAAATACAAATAATGCCGTTATGTTTGTAAAATAATATCCCCTTCAGCTTCCTCTGGTGGAATGCATTTTCAATGACTTAATTTTCTATTAGTTTTTCACACATATTGCGTGGTACATGTTCAATGGTGGCCTGAATGTTTCGTTTAAGGTCAAGAATTGTTCGAGGTTTATTTATGTCAACCAGAGATTTAACATAATGCCACAAAAAATATTCTAAGGGCGTGAGATCACATGATCTTGGTGGCCAGTTGTCATTCCCATTTCGTGAAATAACGCGTCCAGGAAACTTTTCTTGCACCGTCTTATTGAAAGAAAATATTGATTATATCCACATTTATTAGTTCAGACCAAAGATATCCTGTTGGTAAATTCCTATAGGGTTCACCATTACCAGTAACATTATTTCCATCCTAGTCTTAAAAAAAATAATATCGAATCACTCCTTCAGCACAAAACCGCACCCAAACAGTGACTTTCTAAGGATGAAGAGGTAACTCCTGAACTATTTGAGGATTTTTATCGGCTCGCATCCTACAGTTCTGTTTGTTCACAAACCAATTAAGCCGGAAGTGCGCTTTGTCGGAAAAGATTTTTTCCCCAAAGTGAAGGTTCCGCCTTCCCATGGAGAATTTATACAATGTACTAAACAAAACAGTATATGAGTTACATTTACATTTCAAACAGTGTTGCCGCTATTACGTCTCAAAACACTTGGAAAACCCCGTACAAAGAATGAGGATGGCAAATAAATAAAAATAAATCCTTATTTTACTACTTTAAATTTTATTTAATTTGGTGTAACACATATTCCTCTACAGTTTTCGCACCTTATTTTATCTCGTGTATAAATGATAGATAGTAAACATGTTTTCCATTAATTTAGTATATCTACTCCATTAGACAGTTTCGAAAAAGTATCCTTAGATAATCGAACAATTTTTCGGTCCCATATTTTATTAGCTTTGCCGATATATCACCTGGTCCCGTGGATTTTCCTTTTTTTTTCTGAACGAATTACATTACCGCGTCGCATCGAGGATCAGTTCTCAATAACGGAAGTTAAGCAACGTCGATCGCGGTCGAGATTGAGAGGACGGGTCCTAATATAGGCAACCCAAAAAAACCTCCCAACACCTAGCGGTATAAGGGATATCCGATTTAACAAAAAAAAACACCGATATTTAATCTGATGACTGATAAGGTAATTATAGATATTGTTTATCTGTTCTGCGAACTCTGATCGACATTCAATCAGTGATTTAGAGAAATACTCATTTACATTGGGAAATTGAAATGGATGATATATATCTTAAATTTTGTTCCTCCGCTTTAGAAGTCTCCAGCGCCGAACTTTTTCCCCCCAGATAAATGTTCAGTCTGTTGCATCTTAATCTTCATTGCCTCGATATTTTATTTTTTGTGTTATCTGTTTCTGTTTAGTTTATCTTCATTCCACCAATGCGGTTTTTGTTCCTTCCTTACTTTCAAATACTTCTTTAACTACTTCGTGAGGCATATTTTAATATATCCATAGTGTTTCTTTGTTATCGAAGCCTATCATTACACTTTTCTCATACACTTTTCTGTTTAAAACTACATATATTTCCTTTATTATGCTTTCCCAAAAAACATATCTGTGCTTTGAGAAGAAAATAGTCACTGCAGCATTTGGTACCTCGAAATACTCTCACATATTGAATTTTTAGTGGCTCATTTTGTTCGCAAAGTCACCAGCTTTAATCAATTGTCTTTATGGCATCTTCTCCATATTACCCCACGACTTTATTCTCAATTCTTCCACCCGTTCTACTGAATCATCTTACGCCGAATATAAAGTGTGATTTTTTAGTGTGTCTGAACTTGCGATAGGAGTCGCTGTGACGTTACGCGCAAGTCAGTAAATCTTTGCCTCAATAATCTGGCAAATCATCATGCATCAGAGTAAAGTTTGCATACTGTCGAAATTTATTAGCCAAACGCCACACTTATACTTCACTTCGTGAATTTGAAGTCCAATGAATTATCAACAAATTCCAAATGCATTTCACATTGCTCGATATTAAAACAAAAACAAGACACAAAACTGTGCGTTCCGAGGAAAATATCGCTGCTGTTGGCAGTGTTGATGAAGATCCAAATTTATCAATTCGTCGCCGTTCGCAGGAAGTTGGGCTTTGTTATTCTACTACGTGGATTATTTAACTCCCAATTTGAATGGTATTGATCTGGAGGAGATGTAGTTCCAACAGGACGGTTCTACATGTCATACAACCAACGCAACAATCGATTTATTGAGGGAATAGGTCGGTGAGAAAATTATTTCGAGAAACGGACCTATTAATTGGCCACCAAGGTCATGTGATTTAAGGCCTTTAAATTATTTTCTTTGAGGTGATATTAAATCTTTGGTTTATACCGATAAACCAGCAGCTATTAACACCTTGAAAGCTAATATAACTTGGACAATTGTGGACATAAGACCCCAATTGCTTAAAAAAGTGATCGGAAATTGGATTGACAGTATGCGCTTTGTCAAAGTAGCCGCGGCGGACATTTCTACGAAATTGTTTTCATACATTAATGCCATTAAATGTTATTTCACATAAAATAAATAGTTTCAAGACACCTAATTTGGTTGTTTTATTTGAATTTAAAGTTCGGAAGCACCAAAAAAATCCCCTCTACAAAACCATAGCGAAAAGTATAGCAACTAAAATCGAGGCCGGGAAGACTCTTCACGCAACCGAGAATTAAACGAGAGAACGAGAAAAAAATTAAGAAGTAATGTCTCTCATACGATGGCAGGTGTTTTAACATAAACACCGAAAAGGAAAGAGGGGAAGACCGAGAACAAACTGGAGAAAAAGAACAGAGAGAGAGAGAAAATGGTGAAATAAGTAATAAGAGACTGGACACTAGGAATCGGAAGACGAAAGAACACATTGTAACCGGATCTATATTTAATATATCTAAATTTAATTACGTAATATCCTATTGTTAAGGAAAGGATAAGAAAATAAAGAATTCAATGAAAATAACTGCATAATGTTCTTTCCTATAGTTTTCCCTATAGGTCCTTTGTGCCTTCAAAGTTTTAGTCTTAAATACTCGTTATAACGGTTTCATTGTACTTAAAAAGTTACTTTGCATTTCTACATTTAAAAAACAAAGAATTCTAAAATTATACATCGACATCGTTACATATAAGTTTAAAGTAACTTACCTATTATATATTCTACAGGTACTGTTATTGATATTCTTATCACTAGCATGTCTTCTCCTATCCTCAAATAAATCTTTAACTGCAGTCACTCCGAGCACCAATATCACCGGAATCATTGCTATTTCTTTGCCGAAGGCGTTTATTGCAGGAAACCAGTTTAATAACACTATAAAGATAAAATACAAATTCGCTACTCTGTGAAATTGTTCCAATAAATTCCGCGGTAGAAAACTGAGTAACGTGTACTTTGTTGTCCGAATACGGTTGTCGGGCCGTCGACCGTTCGGATGGTCTTTTCGCGGAGTTTTCGGAGGCACTATATGATTGGGCACTACAACACGATACCGCTCCTCCTGTTCGAACTTCGGAGAACGACGCGTTAAAATGTAAAGGAGCCTTTGCCATAACGAGGGTGGTGCTGATCGTCGCAGAGTATATATTGATTCTGATCTAGAAGCTTGCCTGAAAATTAGAATAAAGAAAATTAGCATATAAAAATAACCACTTTATTAAAAAAAAATACAACCAATAATGTCTATAAATAAACCTAACTTTTGCTCTAAAAAGAAAATACTACAAGATATATTTTTATAAATGTAAAATACTGCGGCACAGTTGAAATCTCGAGTATGTCCTTGTAATGGTCACAGAGAACCAGAGGGAGTGAATAAGGAAAGATGGCGGACTATTAGTCAAAGAAAGGGTATTTTTTATTTCGTGAATTTGCACTACAATATTTAGACTGCTATAATGAGATATGGTCAAGTGGGATTTTATAATGCCTAAAATCAAAAAGAAAGCATTTTTTCGACAACTCAATATATGGCTGATGCATGGAATGAATGATTAGAAAAACAAGACCCACTTTAAGTGTCTGCTCAGTTAGCCGAATAAAGTCATTTGGACTGCAACATTAATGGCCCTATCTTGTACCACTTTTGAACGCTGAGCCTTATCGGCAACGATTACAGTTAGTAGAGAATAACATTGGAACCAAGCAGTCTTTACTGATGAATCTCGATTCTACTTAGGTGGACATAAAAATCGAAGAAAAGAGACGGCGACGTCAAGAAAAACGTCAACTTTAATACGATGTTGAGCGACATGTACCCAACCCAAGAGTAGACGTTATAGAAAGGGGTGCCACTGCGTATGTGATTTTTTAGTGCATCCTAACTTAAAATTCAAATACAAGAACAACCAAATTAGATGCCTTGAAACTATTTAATTTATGTGAAATAACATCCAATGGCATTAATGTCTGAAAACAATTTCGGACAAATATCCGCCGCGGTTTGTTCTGACAAAGCGCATTCTGCCAATCCAATTTCAGACCACTTTTTCAAGAAACTGGAGTCTTATGTCCCCAACTGTCCACGTTATGTTGGCTTCCAAGGCATCAATAATAGCTAGTTTATCGGCATAGACCACAGATTTAACATAACTCTAAAGAAAATAACCTAAAAGCGTTAAATCACATGACTTTGGTGGCCAATTAACAGATCCGTTCCTCGAAATAATTTTTTCACCCAATGGTTCTCAATAAATCGATTGTTACGTTGGTTGTATGACATGTGGAGCCGTCCTGTTGGAACCACATCTCCTCCAGATCAATACCATTCAAATTCGGAATTCAATAATCCACATAATCGAATAACAAAGCCCAACTTCCTGCCAACGGCGACAATTGATAAATTTGAAAGCATAAAATTGAAAGCACAGTTTTTTATCTTGCATACAGAACATTGATTTTGATAATACATTTCGACAATTTGCAGGCGTTGTTCTGGTATTAAACGTTCCGTGATGATTTACCAGACTATTGAAACACAGATTTACAGACTTGCAGGCAAACTCACAGTTCGTTTGACAGCGACACATATTGAAAGTTCGGACATGCTAAAAAATCCGCCGTTAGAAATGGGTTGTCAAATTATTAAAGAGAGTAAGCAATATCTGAACGAATTTTTAGACCAAAAAATGTGTTCCAATGTGATTTTTGTATAATTTTTATGGTTGGTAACATTAAAAATTTGCAACACTTACATTCTCACAAAAATTAAGGTTAGTTGTCGTTCAATACTCTGTGACTAAGCCGGTAAAACAAGGCCTAGAATTATGTATGTCGTTCAGTTCTGATGATCGTAAAAATGTGTGCTGAAATAAGCTTGCCAACTAAATTCTAAAAAGTTAAATTATAAGTTTTGACTTAAAATGTGTATAAACCTGAAGTAATATTTATTATTCTATAACTTTTATTAATTTAGAGGGTAATATTTCAAAATTTTATTGAATTAAGTCTTACTCATTTAATGCTGTTTTTCTCCAAAATTGGAAAAGGTTCAGACACATCTTCAAGAAAATGTACTGAAATTAAAACGCTCTATAAAATACTATGCATTCCCAAAGACAGATATCCGCCGATTGCAGGTGTTTTAAAGTCGGTAGTCGGATTAGGAAAAAAATTGGCATAAAACTAACCTTGGAAGCAAGCCGATTGAGTAAAAGTAGATGAAAACGGATCATCGTGGTGACCGTAAAATTAGGGACATCTACCTTGAAAATAGAAAGAAGAGTGTCGCTCTTCTTAGTATTTTTATTGATAACGAATGGATCAAAGTTTACAAAAGAACTGTCTAGAGACAGTTGGCTAAAGAAAACTTAACTGGTCATAGGCCAAGAAAAAAGCTGTCTGGCTGAAATACCGAAGAAAATGCGACTGAAATTGATTGGAGTATTAAATTTGGATATAAATATGACTATTGAAGAATGGGCTAAAGTAAATATAATGTAATATTTTTTTGCCAACAATTTGGTAAATTAAAGGCAAATGTACCTCACAACGTTTACTAATTCGCAGATCCAATTTCATAAGATACTGCGCGGTCCGTGTTATCAGAATTTCTTTCAAGTTTTTCAAAAGACCCACGCCAATCTGATGTCATAGCTAGATCTTCCGATATTTGGCGCATAGAGCCCAAAAACAATGGATAGAAGATTATGAAATCTACCTGAAACTTCACCGACTTTAGAGATTGTAAGACCTAAAGTACAGACAGTTTAGGACACCATATCTCAAGAAGAAATAGACCACCTCATTCAATCGATCAGTACTATTTTGAATTTGGTTTCCAGTGACTATGTCCTCTTTCAAAACCTGAATTAATGGCTCACTGGGAAAAAATTCACTTCAAATACTAAGGTCAAATAAGTCAATAGTCAATCAAATAAATCAGTCAAATAATCTCCTGATGATGCCAACATGGTTAGCGGAACATTCATCGAGAAATTTAAAAAAGTGATTTGTGTTGAGTGGTAAATCTCAACGAGATTTAATCTCTAAGGTCAAAGCTGAAACAACAGCCTATTTTGCAGAGTTGGACAAATCGACTTATACTCAGGGTATTAAAAAGTTGGTACGTCCCTGGTCTGATTATATTGAATTGTAAGGTGCCTAATCTAAAGTCTTATTTTCTTTGTCAGGTTGAGAACTTTTCGAACGACTCTCATATTCACAATTTTCTCGAAGTAGAACAAAAAACATTTAATATATGTGCAGTTCACTAGGGATATAAACTAATTCTTACCTTGAATGTCCCTTAGCGCTTATTCTAGATGTGGCACCTTCGACACTTTCTGTATCTTTATGCCCTGGGGGCAGAATAAAGTCAGTTTTAGAACCAACTCTGGAATGACCAGGCTTAGCAGATCCTCCCGCTGAAACTTCAGAAATTTGACCTTGGGAAAAAGCTCTTTGGTGACCCCTCGAACCTGTAACAAATATTAAGAATGAATAGCTTAAAATCAGACTTCGCTCATTTGAATATTAACACACACATATGATTACTGTTACTATTATTAGGAAATTGTCCTTGTTGAATATATCCCCCAAATTGAATCAGGGAAAATTGAAAACGACAGCACTGATGTGGACTGCAATGTGCTATTTCTTTTTCAAGGTATAATCTTAATAGGGGTCGCATCAGTGAACATCGCAACTATGAGTTTGCGTGCAAGTGTGTAAATATATATCTCAATAACCTGGCAAATCATAATGGAACATTTAAGATCAGAGCAACGTTTGTAAATTGTCAAAATTTATTATCAAAATCAGTGTTGTGTGCGCCAAACTTATAGAGCACTTTGTGCGTGCCAAACTGAGCGATGTATTCGCTGAATTATCGACAAATTTCGAATGCATTTCACGCTGCTCGGTATTAAAACAAAAACTGTGCGTTCCGAAGAAAATATCGCCGTTGTTGATGAAGATCCAAATTTATCAATTCGTCGCCGTTCGCAGAAAGTTGGGCTTTGATATTTGACTAGGTGGATTATTTTATTCCGAATTTGAATGGTATTGATCTGGAGATGTAGTTCCGACAGGACGGCTTCACATGTTATTGAGTGAACAATTCGGTGAGAAAATTATTTCCAATTAACGGATCTGTTAATTGGCCACCAAAGATCATGTGGTTTAACGCCTTTGGATTATTTTATTTGGACTTATGATAGATCTTTGGGCTATACCGATAAACCAACAACTATCGACGCCTTAGAAGCTAATATAACTCGGACAATTGCGGACATAAGACTTGGACCCAATTGCTTGAAAAAGTGGTCGGATATTCGATAGACAGAATGCGCTTTGTCAGAAGTAGCTGTAAGGCAGTAATGTTTGAGATTGTTTTCAAACATTAATGCCATTGAAGATTCTATTACATGAAAACAAATAGTTTCAAAATATCTAATTTGATTGTTGTTTTATTTGAATTTTAAATTTGGACACACTAAAAAAAATCACCCAGATGAAATTATATATACCCCAATGAAATTAATATTATTTTATTCAACGACAAACCAATTCTATTAATTTAATAAGGGTAATAATTAACTAATAGGGTATAACAAAAGTATTTGCTTTTTTATGTACTTAGTTATTCACCGTTTCAAAAATTGACGGCGAGGCGGAAAATTCGACGCAGAACAAGTGGTAATTCGACGAACTGAGGTCGGGGCCGTATGCTGGATTAGGGAGAAGTTTTAAGGTGGTTCGATATGCAGTGTGCAGTTTTGCTGCAGGATTTTTTTACGCTTAATCAAAACTGGCTATTTTTCGGCCAGAACAGAGCTTAAAATTGTCTCATTTCGAGACTTCAACTGGATATTTCACAGTGGCATCATTTCAATACTGAAGGATTCTTTATTTATCGGAGAAAAAATTGAAATCAGATTAAACCTCTAAGGAGTGAAGTATAATCATTTATTTGTAAGCAAACGAAAAACAAATACTTTTGTTGCACCCTAGTAATTTGCAACACAATTTCATATGGCCTTTCAAAATATGAGGTGGTATAAACAATTAAAAAAAGGTTTTAATATATTTAATAAACATCTAAAAGTAGATCAAATATTCGACTTAAAATATTTTATCTATGAAAATATTTGATATGAATACCTAAACAAATAACTTCTGCTAATAATAATAAAATCATATCTCTATGTACAATAAAAAATACCAAACACTAAATACCAAAAATTTACCTACGTGCTTCTGGATTTTTTATATTTTTGATAAAATTACAAGAATATAAACTTTTACGGAGCGAATTTCCGTGTAAAATATTTATCAGGATATTCTCTCTAGAGAATTCTGGAGTTTCATTCTAAAAAATCCCAATACAATAGGACAGGATTGCTGGCCTTGGGCGCTCCTATTTAACTCTCAGTTTCGGGAATAGCCTCCACGCGAATACCTAGCTCACACTGAAACCACTGCCCCCACGAGGCCTAAGTTAAAGAAGGGGCACTGGCAACCAGTGGGTCTCCCCTTCCCCGTGGTACATTCTATAAGTTCCCTTATCGTTAGATGGGTTAGTAAAGTCACCTTTACTTTTGTTTGGTGCCAACGCCCGTTACCTAGAGGTGTCTAGGACAAGATGGTTGAACACCAGTTTGATAGGTGTGCATCATAAAGTGGGTCACACACCCAAAATACAATAGGACAGAAAATAAATAACTGATTTCAACCTCTTCTTCTTCGTGTGGTGCTCTAACCCATTAGTGAGCCTTGACCTGGTTCAACCTTCGCCTCCAACTAGATCGATATCTGATGCGTCTTCCATACCAGTTTGAATTAGTTTTGCAAAACTTCAACAGGCCTAGGAAAACAATGTTTTGTCGATAGCCCTGATTTCCATGTGGTTTAACGCATTATCAGAAAGCTGAAACTCGATTGAACTCTTGCACTGCAAGAAGGGATGAAAATTTTCACAGAATCCGGGATCTTGTGCGTTTTGTTCCTGAGTTAACGTTTAGGATAATCTTTACTAATTCATTTCGATTCTGTTTAGGTCAACAAGATGGCTGAATAAGAGTGCGGGAGCAACGTGAAGCAAGACTTTAACCTCGGTTTGATGTTTAGCGGCATCTTAAAACCTATACGAAACAGTAAGGATAATCATATGAAATACTATTGTTTTTAAAAGTAAGTCAGCTTTAGTCTTCATTATAGCAAGCATAGAACGGCAACGAATTCTTCAAGAAATAATTTTGCCATATATTCTTTCCTGTTTTAATCGGCTTATAGATCCAATTATTCTGTTCTCAGAGTTTGTTTGAACTTTTTTGAATAGGGCTATGTCAACCTGATGCCATGGCCAGTCAGACTTGCAGACGTTTCGCTCATAGAGCATCGTTGGAATATAGAGTAGAAGGTAGTGTCTAGAACTTTAGAAGCTCTAGGGCAGCGATTTCCAAACTGAGAGGCGCGGACTAGTATAAAGGAAAGCGCGAAAAGTTTAACAGAAATGAAATTTTCATAGCATAACATATATATAAAAAAAATCAACTTTCACATCAAAACACTAAATTTTATAACCATATTTAACTCTTAATCGCCGCCTACGTCGTTTCAAGTTCGGTATAAATATGAGATAAATACTTATTTGCAAAAAATACTTTGGTGAAATGTATTGATAGTCTTCAAGCATTAATTCAAAATAAAACACCCGAAATTACGACGAACTGTCTGCTTCAATGATCAGCTCTTGTATCAAAAATATGACCTTCTTACAAAAGTTACGACAGTTAGAACTACATAAAAACAGTCCCTTAAAAGTTAGTAAATTTGTAAAACTGCATGAAGATGTGGAGGCTAATTATACTAATGTGAAGTGCACTAGCTATATCGAGCAAAACTGATTCAAAGGGTGTTTGAACTCAAAGAGATTTGATTGAAATTTTTGTAAAGTTGAACGTTTTGAATAAATCAATGCAAGGACTACAATTTCGTTCCCTAATTCAAAAAGACAAAGTGAAAGCATCAAGAAAGAATTGAGCTATGGAAATCAAATTTACAATAAAATCAGCTATACATGTTTTCACTTTAAATTGATTTCTGCACCAAAGTTAAGACAAACAAACAAAAATCTATTTACTGAACATTTGAATGGGTTGCTAATGCACTTCTGACATTATTTCGAAGATCTTAATTCCAGAAAGTTCGCGTAAATACAGAATTGATTTATCGATGAGCAAGATGAATAAGATAAGTCTAAGGTAAAGATATTTTGGGAAAAAATCGACCAACCCATTTAGTGAATGCCATGATATGCTGGGAAGTGTGTATACAAATGGGGTGCAGAAACACTTAATTTTTTCCAAATTTTAATTGTTTACTTCTTGGTAAGTTTTTTTTTTTTTGGCCTTCACCTAGACAGTATTTTGGCCAGCACCGGTATTACTCAACAGAGTTAGCCTTTTTCATGTCATCCATCACCGAAACACACACAAACATCCATGCCCGCACCAGGATTCGAACCCGGGACCCTTCGATCGCCAAGCGAGCTGCTCACCCACTAGACCACCGGGGTCGGCTCTTGGTAAGTTTTACCAAGCTTATTAAAATTGAACACCCGCTTTTGTAGTTTGAAAAGTTCTGTCTGACACAGAAATGGTGCCAGTATGACAACATGACTTCGATATGTGCAAAGTATGATTCGATAGATGGCGTGCTACGAAGTTTTGTATATATTTGTTTGTGGCGATTGAGCAAACAAGTTGTTACATTTTCTGAAAAATGGATAAAATTGAAGTTCCGGTTTTGTTTTAGGTGGTTAATAAAAAAGAATTAATTTCACTTTAAAGGATTTTTCATCTTCGTTTTTGACGGTATTCTAGTGAGCTATTGAATTTAAACGTGGTCGTAAGTCCATTGAAGATGATAAATGAAGATCGTCACATAAATCCAGAATGTCGTATTAAAAGATCGACGACTGCAGGTACACGAGCTTGCTGACATTGTAAACATCTCGATAAACTATACTTACTACATTTTAACATCTGTTAACAGTCGACCAAAGACGCATTTGAATGAACATTTTTCAACATTATTTAGACTTATTTCAAAGCGACTCTACGCGAGTTTCTTCAACGTTATAAAAGTAGATGAGACATGAATTCCCCATTATACGCCAGAGGCGAAGCAGCAGTCCAAACAGTGGGTGAGAAAGATGCACCAAGGAAAACGAAAATGATTATATTGCAGGAAAAGTTATAGTCACACTTTTCTGGGATGCTCATTTTGTGGTGTTCATGAACTACGTTGCAAAAGGCAAGGCCATCACTAGGAGGTAAACGTCCATAGCTGGCCAAAAAGAGCCTTTCACTGAGATAATGCACCTGCATACAAGTCTTGGGTTGTTGCAGGAAAACTCCAATGTTTTGACTTAGAATATAACTCCCAGTAGTTTCTTCCTCCTCTTCCCAAACCTGAAGAAATGGCTGGCTGGACAAAAATTAATTTCAATTAAAGAGATCAAAGCTGGGACAACTGTTTATTTTGCAGTGTTGGACAAATCGCATTATACTAAGAATAATAATAAGTTGTTGATCTAAATGTTTAGAATTTCAAGGTGATTCTATTAAAAACATTTTTTCTCTAAAATCGTCAAGTTGAGAACTTTTGAACGATATATAGATCAGATTTGTATAATAACAATTTTAAAAACCGATTTTACCACTATTATCAAAATATATACAAATCTGGGTGACTGAATGAAAAACTGCCATTGTTTTTAGATTTACATTTTGGTATAATAGCCAATTTTTTTAACTGATTAAAACGCCTAACGTGTTACACTCAAAAACAAAAATAAAAGGTAAATAATAAACCAAAAATCACTTACCTTTTAGTGCTGATCTTCCTACAATGCCTGCCGAACTACTACCTGCTGCTAAATTTGAGCTGCCACCATGACTAACACTTCTTAAGTGCCCTCTAGATTGATTTGGTAATCTAGTACCTCCAACGGATGCTACAGTAACATCAGGAAATGTATATGTGGTGCCCCCAACATTTACATTGCCATGAGAAGACATTGGAACAATACTTTGTGGTTGGTGAGGTGTTTCTGAAACAGCATGACTTGTTCTATCTGCTCCAGCAGTAAAATTCGACATTATGAGTAATCTGAAACAAATATACATAGATTTACCAAAATTGTTTATGCTTCACGTAGCAAGTCATGGAAAGAAATGTATATTTATCTTTTTTTTGTATAATGACATAACTTGATATTACAATATTCACAAAAATATTTGAGATCTAATGCAATGGTCTTAATTAAAAAAAAAATAAACATAAAAATAAAGAATTATGAACTATATTGTAACTTTATAAAATAAATATACAACCACCCACAGAGAAAGATAAATCCTTGATTGAATTCACATTGAAATTCCCTTCTAAAATCCTAATTTACAAATAAACTTTTAGAAATTTAAAATGTTTACCTTTTCTTTCATAACTTGTCTTTATATTTAAGTTATTTGTAATATATCCAAACAATTACTAAATCTAAATTAATAAATGTTTAAAAAAATACATCGCATAATTTTTGACACAATCACAAAAACAAGCTTCCACCTCCAATACAAATCCCAACTGTTTCATTTTTTTTTGATACTTTTTGACAACGTCGTCAAGAATTTGGCGAGTCGTCGCAATAGGATCTTACTAGGGACTTTTAGTGTTTTCGCTCAAATTGCAGAACAGCCAACAATTCGTTTTCATCACAATTTTAAGTTACTTTCATATCTATTCAGTAAAATGTCGTAGAAACAATTAAGATCTTTATTGAACCTGTATAGCTATGATTCAAAGTCCTAGTTTTTGTTGATTAATTCAACTTTTTAAGCGAAAAATTGTTAAGATGTGACGTCATATCTCACCTTATATAAATAAACAAATAAAAGTTCAATTAATCAAAATTAAGGTATAATCTACGGAATTTTTTGAATATGTAGAATTTTGCAATTTTTATATAAGGCCAGGATGTTTTCAAATATTTTTTTGCCTTTTTTTTTATAGTTATATTTATACCGTTATGTTGCCAACCTGGCATATAATTGTGACGTTCTGACGTATCCATTTCTATAAACCGTCTTGTTCCGATTTTATCAATAGGTTTCGGTTAATACTTGAAAAAACTACCAAACTTCTATTATGGATGAAGAATACGATGCGATTGTATTGGGCACAGGTTTGAAAGAATGTATTCTTAGCGGAATGCTTTCAGTATCGGGGAAAAAAGTTTTACATGTTGACCGTAACAAATACTATGGAGGAGAATCCGCCTCAATCTGTCCATTAGAAGAACTTTTTGCGAAATTTGGAGCTCCTGCAGATGAAAGTTATGGAAGAGGTAGAGACTGGAATGTTGATTTGATACCAAAATTCCTAATGGCTAATGGATCTCTTGTGAAACTCTTAATACACACTGGTGTTACAAGATACTTAGAATTCAAGAGTGTTGAGGGTAGTTATGTATACAAAGGGGGTAAAATTGCCAAGGTAAATGTTTATTCAATTAATAAAATTAAGTTAATTAATCTTCTGGATTTTATATTATCTATTTACAATATTTTTATCCATTTTTATAATGTAATAAATATACTGGTGATCCCAAGTTCATTCAAGTATATGTTAATAGGTTCCTGTGGATCAAAAGGAAGCTCTTGCCTCAGATTTGATGGGAATGTTTGAAAAGAGACGTTTTCGCAATTTTCTGATATATATTCAAGATTTTGTTGAAGAAGATCCTAAAACTTGGAAAGACTTTGATCCTAGAGCCCAAAATATGACTGCTCTCTATGAAAAGTTTGGTTTAGATAAAAATACTCAAGATTTCACTGGACACGCCCTTGCCCTGTATCGAGATGATGAATATTTAAATAGTCCTGCAATTGAAACTGTTAAAAGAATTAAACTATATTCTGATTCTTTGGCTAGATATGGAAAATCCCCTTATCTGTACCCAATGTATGGTCTAGGTGAACTACCACAAGGTATTATGTTATTACAATTAAATCAAATATTAATATAACAAATAAATGTAAGTTCTATAATTTAAAGATCTGCAATTTTATTAGTCTAAAGTACAGTACAACTTTATATAAATATAGTTATAATGTTTTTAAAATATTTACCACAGTTAGTCATTAATTTCTTTATACATAGGTACAGTTTTGTTGGTTTTTGCATTTAGAAAAAATTTGCTGTATTTTAATTTGACATGGTATATTAGTATACATACCTTGTAATAAAATACTGTTTTCAAGGATTTGCTCGTTTGTCTGCTATATATGGAGGCACATATATGCTAGACAAACCAATTGATGAAATAATTCTTGGAGAAGGTGGTAAAATTGTTGGTGTTCGTTCAGGCAATGAAATTGCCAAATGCAAACAAGTATGTTTTTGGTTTTTTACCGTTTATTTTTCTTATCCAAAATAATTTTAGGTATATTGTGATCCCTCTTATGTACCAGATCGTGTGAGGAAGAAGGGCAAAGTCATTCGCTGCATTTGTTTGATAGACCATCCCATAGCCAACACTAGGGATGCACTTTCCACTCAAATTATCATTCCACAAAAGCAGGTATTGTTTTGTTGAGAGAATATCAATAAATGTGTTTATTTTGAGAAATAAGAAAACCTTAAAGACAATACATAGAATTTATTGACATAGTGTCTTCTCTAAATATGCATGATTCACAAAATGTAGATAGCATCAGGTGCTTCATGAAATCATCAATTATTTAATACTATGACTACATTTAAATAGATTTGCCACTAAACACTAAGTCACTTGTTTTAAATATTTTGACGCTGGTTTCGCCGATCATGTTAATATCATCAGGAGATGATTCTATCAACATACTTTGCGAAATGCCCGTCGATAAATTAAAAATAGGTGATTTGTTTGTTTAGTGGTAAATCTCTTTGAATTTAGTGTTTTACACAAAAAGTACCTCGCTTTGATATAGGAGGTGCTGGTTGCCCAAACTTTACGTAATTAGGATTGTTGAAATAAATTCATTTTTAACACAGGCAACAATCCTTTTAATGAATCGAAAATCAGTGGGGTGGAGTTTTTTTACACTTAACTCGAAGCGTGTCTTGCGTCGATAGTTCATGAGGAATGCTTCTACAACTCTTTGTCGCCATTCCTATGCTGATTAATGGCACTGTAGGATGCTCCTAATTCCCCTGAAAATTTCTTTATGCTTATTCTAGGATCTCCCGCCACAGCTGATTTTAAAACCTCCGCATCAAGAGACTATGGGCGACTTGATCTTCTCCTGTCTTCAAGGCTCATGGCTCCCTTCGGGAACTTTTCGAACCAAAGCTGAGCGATGCAGATTGATACGGCACTTTTCCCCTCGCAAATCTCACGAGTGGCGTCGGTCGCTTTGAAGCCTTTTTAAAAAACTGCCTTAAAATTGCGGTATTTTCGCGATTCCTCACTCATTTTAACGTTTATATTAAAAATCGTCGACCGAATATTTCACAGTGAATTGCTTTAATACTGAAGAGGGAATGTTTATTTGTCAAAGCAAAAAGTTAAAATCAGATTAAGACTTCGAGTTGTGAAGTATATTCCTTTATTTATAAACAAAGGAAAAACCCAAATACTTTTGTTGCGTAGTAATAATTAATAAATTCTTGTTTTCTTTCAGGTTGGTCGTCATTCTGATATATATGTTTCATTAGTAAGCTACACCCATCAAGTAGCTGCTAAAGGTTGGTTTATTGCTATGGTATCAACCACTGTTGAAACTGATAATCCAGAAGCTGAAATAAAACCTGGTCTGGATTTGCTGGGGCCTATTCGACAAAAATTTGTCTCTGTCTCCGATTACTATGAGCCTACAGACGACGGTTTGCAATCGCAAATTTTCATTTCTCAATCATATGATGCTACAACTCATTTTGAAACCACATGTTTAGATGTGCTTGATATTTTCAAGCGCGGCACCGGAGAAGAATTCGATTTCTCGAAAATTAAACACGAATTAGGAGATGAGGAACAATAAACTATGGAGATTAATTGGAACAGTAGGTTTGAGGTCTATATGCGATGTCTTAATTTACTTTTTTTTAATTCCTTTTTCTTGCAAAATTTAACTCAACTCTTCTTGTGAGCTTAAATTTATCTTAAGTTTGTTTAAATTTACAATTCTTTCAAAATAATCTTTAAAATTGAACTTCGCCTGTAAACATTTGAGAAACTACTATCTCCTTACTTGCTACATTTTATTTAAATCGGTAAAAGAATGGTGAATTGAGTAGGTAGAAAAGTAATCTATTTCATAGGAATACTTTTTCCCATTTAAAAGGTATTTGCTGTGTCTAGGTTTAAAAAAAACTATTTTTAAAAAATTGAAAGCAAAAAAACTGATCATTGAAGCTTGATTTAGGCTTTTGCAGGAAGGAGTTGTACTAAAAAAGCATCTTATGTTTTTTTTGTAACAGTTATTGGCTACATAGTTAAGGTAGATATTGCATGTATGATTTAAGAAATTTATCTGTACTTGTCATACAAAAACCATTATTTATATGTATAATTGTGATTAAATCGTTAATATACTATTAAGCACCTACTATTATAATCATAAATAATGTTATTACCTTTCAGGACCTTCCGTCTTAGAAGTAAAATAGTTCCGACATAATTTGTTTTTCTAACGGTGATACTTTTTGTGATTAATATATCGTTTTTGTTTGTTTACATAAATAAAGCGTAGCACGGATGGTCCTAATTTTGTTAAAATTGGTAGTGGTGTTTAAATTATCAAGCCAAATAGTTAATTTCGCTATATAAAAAGATTAGTTTTATTATTTAGTATACCTACAGGCTTTAAGCACTTCTGCAATGTGGAAATGCAGCATTTTTTTATTACTTCGTAAAATTTTAAAGAATCTTATTTACTGTGAAGATCAAATAAACTTTTAAAAAAGTATAATTTGTTGGTTATTTTTAGATTAAATTCCACTTTCAATTTTGAATAATAGTTTTTATTAAAAAGTATTAATTTGCACTTTACGAAGATTCGACAAGTTCTCTGCCTGAAGAAAACCTTTTACACCTTGTAATTCAATACATTTAGATCATAGTACTTGAATCCGAGTGAATTCTTTTAGTATTCAAGATTGTCGGGCGTGAGCGCTTCTGTGGCTGAAGAGACCTATTGTAGATGAGATAACGCAATCGAATATTGGAGGTGGAATGTATCTGATTCCAGGTCTCGATCCTTGATACCGGTGAACCAGGCGTTTCCATTGGGTTCTGTTTGAGACAATTACCTCCCATGCATGACTAACATTAACGCTCTTAGATGTTTCGTGAAGGGCATCCTTGTAGCGAATTTTCTAACCTCACTTAACACTCACTTTTCTAAACGATTGTCGTCTAGTCGGGCTTAATGCCCCATCCAACGCAGAAGCCCTCTCTCCACAAAAACCTCCATCGACGAACAGTTCTCCCCACTAAGAACTTCCTTAGTTGATTTTTTTATGGTACCATTTGACCCATTATCCGTCTCAGATGACGTTGCTGAGTGCCTGTCATTTTACCTTTGTTGCGACACTAAGCTCTGTTGAGTTTTTGAGATATGCCCAACTTTACCATAATCTGTCACAAGGCATCCCTATTTACTGTGTCAAATGCCTTTATAATATCAACGAAGACAATGTGCATATTATGTTGAATAAATTTTTCTTGCAGTTGACGAATACAGAAAACCATGTTAACGGTTGACCGCTTTATTTTAGCAAATATTTTACCTGCCGTCGATAACAAAGATATACCCCTATAATTATTGCAGTCGTCTTGGTCCCCTCTCTTTTTGAAAATGCTAATGATAATTGCATCTCTGAAATCTTGTGGCACCTTCTCTTTTCTCAAATAAGGTCAAGTAATGACTTAAATTGGGGTCTAATATCATCTCCGAGGGCTTTATATACTTCTGCGGATATTCCGTCCATACCTGCTGCCTTGTTTTTAGCGCTGCAGTGGCTTCTACTATTTCACTACATGTTATGTGATTGCTTAACTCCTCAGCACTGTTATATTGGGTAGCACGTCAAGTTCTTCCACATTCACTTGTAGATTCTGGTTCAGAATAAATGAGTAGTGTTCTTTCCATCTAAAATCAATCTCCTTGTCACCTATCAATAATCGGCATAGGTGTCCGTGATTTGTGGAAACTTATTTATAGAAGCATATATTGTACTTCCTTAAAAGCCTGGAAGAAACGCCTAATATCATTTGTGTCGGCAAAATATTGGATTTCCTTGCTTTGTTTCCCTACCACTGGTTCTTTAAAAGTCTTGTTATATTGTGCTTCCTGTTTGGCTTTAACATGGACGGCGTGAGCATCTTCGCTACGGGGGTTGTTAAGGTTTTTTTTTGAAGGCCTGCGTTTTTATCTCAAGAATGATCTCTCTGTTATTGGCGGAATCGTGAAACCAATTAATTCGCTTCTTTTCTTTCAGTCGAATGTCTGCTGGCGGCTATCCACTTTCATTTTAAATTAAATAGTTTTTATTAGAAAGTATTCATTTACATTATACGCAGGTTCGAAAAGTTCTCTGCCTGAAGAGAACTTTTTTTCAACGTAATCCTTGTAACTCAATGTATTTAAATCGACGACCCCTTGAAGCACATTTACGTCCAGCGAGTAATTTCTTCAGGTTTGAGAAGAGGAAGTAATTATCTACCATTATCGTTGCAAAAGAGCGCTTTCTTTTTCGCCAGATGTGGACGTTTAACCTGAATAACACCCTTCAATTAGTTCAGTACTGAAGTGTAATTAATAATCTCCAATGATGGTCCTGCCTTTTGCCAAGTAATCTACGAGAATCTCGGTAAACCAGAGCCTTGCTTAGACCCTCTGTGTAGGCTACTGCTTCGTCTCTAGTAAAACCACGTTTCATTTACTGTTATAAAACATCCAAGAAACTCAACAAAATCGCCCTTAAATAAGTCCCGAGCCCTTAACTAAACGCTCCCGAGAAATGTTCGTTCGAATGTGTCTTAGGTCGATAAATCAACAAGTGAACCTTTTTCATGCCCAAAATGATCGTAAAAAATGTAGTAGATACAATCTATTGAGCTATTTACAATGTTAGTAAGCTTGCATACCTTTAGCCGGCAATCATAATCCACGTATTGGATTTTTGCCAATTTCAAAACCCGTTTGCATTACTCCATCGCCACAAACAAGTAACTAAACGCACGCATCTAAATCATTACAGCACATCATCTAACGAGTCATACTTGGTAAAGGTCGTAGTCATTTGGATTACACTTGCGCCATCTCTGTGCCAAGTCGATAACTTTTCTAACGACCTCCGTATATACATACCCTAGCTTTACTCTTATCAACATAGCCTCCAATTATAGAATTTTTTTTTATCAAGTGTTGCAAAATACGGAACTGTTCTCTTAACTCTCATAAAAAAATTCCAAATCATAATTTAATAGCAAGCCTAAGCGGTCATTACATTGCCAAAACGTTGGAATTACGAAAAAAAGTTGTACCTTACTTCCACTATTTTTTTTATCGCATAAAGGGTGATGAAAACAGGATGTTTGCTCAAAACCCCAATTCGTTTTTTTTATATTTACATATTATGTTGAAGCGTATTCTTGAATCAGCTGTGATAGTGGTGTTCGTGGATAGACCATTTTCCAGAGTATCATCAGCTTCAATAAGAAATAATAACCAAAAAAATATATACTGATTTTCATCGATCACTCATAATTCATATTCATAATTCATACACATAATTCATAAAAAAGAAATATGTGCATTAAAGCTCTTTGAACCAGCAAAAATTACATGTATTTAATACTTCAATAATATTATGCCGCTCTTGGGTATTTAATATCTTATCGGTCAACGTTGATTCGAAATTAACTGGTCCACCTTTTTATAGAAGATTATTAATGCTAGCTCTAATGGCGTCGACCCCGCACTTTAGATAATACGCCCAGTATTACTATTGAATTCTCAAATAATGTCCATCCTATTTATAATAAAAACAGTTAAGTGTTCTCAAGTTTCGAGTTTTTTTTTATTTCATGAGTTTTATTATGTTAGTCTCGTTCAAACTGTCCAGTAAGAAAATGTCATTCTGAATTTATTTATGTGGATTTTGATTTATATTACTTATTAGCATATATAAGATTTTTTTAGAAGTTTTTTATTAGATTTTTTTAGAAATGCTTAAAACAGTTGAATTAATGCAAACTGAGCGTGATCAAATCACGAATAGTGAAAGTGCCATTGTAATACTAAGAAAAATGAAGTATTCGCCATGTACAATCCGCGCTGCTATTAAACATTATTAAACATCCAAACATTTGGATCATTCCTTAACAAGCAAAGAATATTTGAAAATAAAAAAATCTTCAAAAGAATATTCTAGCGAGCTTCTACAAGAACATTTTTATTTTTACACAAATGGTGAAGAAATATATTTCAAATGCTGGAAAGCACCACACAAGCCTCATTTAATAGAGGACAAGAAGAAAACTACGTATGGACCAAAAAAAGTAGCAGCATTGAAAAACTCCTTCGAGATGTCTTTCAACATTCTCCTCATCGGTAACGGTTTTTCTATTTAAACGAATTCTGCAATAGGAATGGGTGGTCCATCGTGCCAGATTGAATGATTATAAATGTAAGGTAAAATATCTCATCCAAGATTTCAAAATTTCTTCCTAATATTCTAGTCAAGTACACAATTGAGTTAATCGCTTGCATACCTTGAGTCATCTTACTTGACATTAGCTCTTTGTAATCCATTATACCTTTAAAATCGCATCACATTTTTTTCAACGCTCTTTATTATGAAATTAATCTCTTTGAAGTGAAGCTTCTTAGGCGGCGATTCGATAATCGATAATAGGACGAGAATTGAGAATAAAATTTCAAGGACGCGTCACGTTTAGGCACATTTCGTTACATGAGAGAGAAGATATAACGTAGAGAGAAGAAGAAAGGGAGCTATACATTCCGACGCCACGGGAGTGGAGCAAAAGAGAGAGACGTATACACAACGATACAAAGTGGTAGAATAAAATAGTGTCGTGCGTTGTAGATGGACGCGTCAGACGCTACATATGAATTTGAGAAGTTTCACTTCTATCACGTGTACGGTGCTGCACGCGCAAAATTTTTTTTAGTTATAAAATTTATGTTGGAGATTAAAAAAAAAGTTAAAAAATTACAGAGCACCCTAATATGTTGAGTAATATAGAAAAACAACTGCCCCTGAATTATCAAGATATAATGAAACAAAAACAAGATACAAAATGACTAATAGCTTCACTAATACCACAGTTTCTTCAACATATACGTATCGTCGTGTAGCTAGTTATATGAACTTTTGACAAAAATAATTTTATTTTTATAAAATATTATAATTATTTTATTATTTTATATATTATTATTATTATTATTATTATTATTATTATTCACGTATGGGCCCTGGTGGACCACGCGAAGTACAATTAGAGGCGTTTGTTGCTGTTAGCCTTCCTTTGCACCCATACTAATTTCATTCTTTCGCTATGAGCTTTTTCCCTTTCGTCAGACCAAGTTGTTCCAGTCTTCCTACATTTTTCTCTCTGGCCAACCTTCCAAACGTTAACCTTGTGTCTGAAACAGCCTCTATCCTGAATTTCACTTTGTGTAATATTTGCTGATCTTAGGTCCTCTTTAATTGCCGCAATCCATTTAATTATTTCTACTTTAGCTCTACTCATATTTTCATAAAATTCGACTATTTGTCTAGTTAGCCTACTCGGATTCATCCGTTTGATGTGTCCGTAAAACTTAAGTCTTCTTTTTCTCATATCGCTATGTATATCTGTATATTGTTTGATTTCTTGGTTTTCTCGAAGTCGGTATGTTGTGCTATTTATTTGTTTGGGGCCTAGGATTTTTCTTATGATTTTTCTTTCCTTCTTTTCAACGTCCTCGATGTCCCTCTTTCTATTCAAAATGAGCGTTTCTGCAGCATATAGACATTCTGGCTTAATAACCGTGTTGTAATGTCTCAGTTTTGTGTTTTTAGATAGGCATGTTTTGTTGTAAATATTTTGGGTAAGTCTCAATGCCGTTTCCATTTTTTGACATCTACCCTTATTGGCCGCTTTTTATATTTATTTTTTATATTTATAATATTATTATTTTATATAATATTATAATTTATTTATTTATTCGAAATATTTTCAGTCAGCAGAAATACAACGATTTGCACGTTCAAGAAGTGCATAAAATTATTTTTTATAATTTCTGTTGAGATTGCTCACTGTTAACCCTTGAATGTCTTTATATGATGCAAAAAGATTTCATTTCAATGCTAAATACAATTTAGGAGTAGAAAATAGTCACAGGAAGACAAATCGAGTAAAATGCGGAATGATGAAGCAAAAAAAATTGATTTTTGATTACTACATTATACTACTCAGAACGAAATCTTTGTGAATAATCATTTTAGAATCATAAATAACACTAGGTATTGTATTTGATTTGACTTCTTCAAACGATATTTTTTTGGATTTCCTCCATCTGGTGGCCCCATTGAGCAATTTGACACTTAGTTTCTGGATTGTATTAAAATTACCACATTTCGACACCAATTACAATTGTTTTTAAGAAGTTTTCATCTCTTCTAGGTTCACCAATGATATATTCGAAATAATTTGTGGTCATCCGTCGATAGATGTGGAATAACTTTATATATTATTTAATTTCCGAAGAACTAGTTTCGAGTTTAAAATACGATTCATTATTGTCGGGTATTCTATGTTCCACCTCCTCGAATCCTCTGGAGGTTTTTTTCGAAATTGTAATGAAATCATATCCTTTATTTGATATCTTCCTCGGTTTCAATTGATCTGTTTAAACTTGAATCATAATTAACATCCCTCTGCCTTCTCTGAATTGTCAGTATAACTCAAAAACTTGTTTGCCATAAACCGACGGCCACTATCTCCAACGGCATTCGAAACTTTTCGTAGCACTTTTGTCATTTTCAATACAAGTTAATAATGATTATTTGCTTTTAATAATTTTTCCGACTTATCCATACTACTGTCGTATATTCGCTTCTCGTACATGAAAAGTTAAATTTGTGCCGATTAAGGAATGTTGACACTTATAAATTAATATTTCACCAATAGACAGCGTCACTATTTTAAGTAAAACAGACAGAAGGTTTATAGCTTAATAAAAAAAAACAATAAGAATTATTTAAAAATACTATATATTAATTAGATAATTTATAATTTATTCGGTTTTACCACATTAAAAAATTATGTTCTGTATGTTTAGTTAAAAATACACATATTTAATTAATCAATTAATTGTATCGAAATAAGGCGTTAAATTAAAGAGGTTATTATTTATCAGCTTAAGAAGTTTTAGGCAATGCTGCAGCTATAATATCGAAGTAGTAAATGCAAAACACTGTATTGTTGTGGGAAACAATTCTTAAGAATTGTCCTGCAATTCCTGTTAATTCTCTTTGGAATGCACTCAAGCCGGAGGGTACTTTTTGCGGTGCAGCTGTAGCGGATTCTATGATATCCAAGAAGAAATCCTTTACCCGTTGTTCTAAAAATAATTTTAAATTGATACAGTGAACCATTATCTTCAATAAGAATACATTGTAAAAGGCAATATGATTAATAAACTTACTGACAATTTTCTGAACTTTATGGTCTTCCTTTGCAATATCTAGTATAACTTCTTTAAACGATGTTTCCTGTACTGAAGTTAATTCTTGCAGATCATATTTTCTTTGAGCTTCTTTTACATCATTTACAACCTACAATAAACAGATTATAAATAAATTCAATAACATATTTATTTTATGTACCTGCTCTCCAATATTAGGTAAAATGTCAGTCAACTCTTTATGACTCTTAATATTTTGAATCAGAATCATTATATGATCTTTTAAAGATTGCTTAAACGTACTGATTGTTTGTAAATCAGGCCCAGTATTGCTTAAAGTTACTAACAAAACTGTAGCAGCCGAAATCAGGCGGAACGTCTTAATTTGTAAATCGTACAATCTTTCTTCGTCCAATATAAATGTTTCTGGATACGGTTGCGTCCTGGAAAATATCAATGTAAATCCAACCTGTTTAAAAGACCCGTTAATAATGAACCTGTCCCAGTCTATCAAATCAAGGCAAGCCCGAGTAAACGTCTTTTTAGAACACGTCTGAATAAACTTGTCATATTCCACATTACCGGAAATCGAATCGTCTGTTGTAATGTGATTTAGAAGCCATTTTCTTGTATACTGGAGACCGTCTGGAAAATTTTAAACAACCAAAGGTGTAGTCAACATTTTAAATTATAAATACCTGGTTGAATAGCCAAATATTTGGAAAATTTTTCGCGTTCCAATTCAACGCTATTTTTAATAATATCCGGCCTAATTACTTGTAATGTAAAATTAGCCATATCAAGTTGCATTAATTCTAAAGTCTACAATATCAAAATTTATTTAAATTAACAATATTGGATTGATACAAAAGTTCATCCCACTTTTTTAAGAAAAATGTTATTTACTAAAAATTACATTTAATTAATACAGTATGTGCCGTTCTGTTCAATATTCTTTCTCCATCTTTTCAGTAGCTGCATAATCCCGCGCTCATAGATGTTCTGAGATTTCGAGCTAAAGAACTGATCCAGGTGATGTTTTAAGTGTTCCAAGCAAGTGAAATTTTTACCATTTAAGATGTTTAAAAATAGTAATTAGAGGGTGCAAGGTCGGGGGGAGTACGGTGAATGGACCAAAACATTCCAGTCAAGTTGTAAAAGTTTGTCGGGTGGCCAAAGACACGTGTGGTCTAGCCATTGTCTTGATAGAACTCAATGCCCGTTCTGTTGGTTGTTTAGGAAACTTTTGATCAATTATCCACTTTAATTTACTTAGTTGTGAACATTATTTATCCGAATTAATGGTCTAGTTTTAAGGTAACAGCTTATAATAAACGATTCCTTTCCAGTCCAACCAAATATGCATAGCATAATCTTCTTGGGATGTAAACTTATAAACTGAATTTTGCGCTTGTTGAGTGCTATCTCCGCGCTTACACCATTATCTCCAAATTGACAGAATCGTCTTGACACTGTTGACTGGATGATTGCCAGAATTTCTCCGATCTCTCAAGTTGTTCTATTCCGATCACTTTCAATTAGCGGCAATATTTCGTTGCAATTAGTCTCGGCCGGTCATTCAGAACATGGTGTATCGCTAAATTAACATTGTTTTCACGAAACTTTTTGAACCACTTACGGCACGTGAAATCGTCAATGGCACCGTTACCGTACACAGCACCCATCTTCTTTTGTTTCTGTGAAGTATTCTTGCTTTTTCGGAATTAAAAATTCATATGTTCAAAATATTCCTTACTTGCTGCTATTTTTAATGCTTGACAACATTTAAAAAACAGCTAAATAATACAATTATTTTCCTCAGTACTACTGTGAAGTAAACAGCATATTCCGACACTTAGTGATTTAAGAAACATCCGATTAGAAAAAAAAATAAAATAAAAAAAAATCACGCATCGGTTTTGCGATGCAATGTCATCTAGTACCAAAAACGAGACGAAGCTTTGTATCAACGCCATACAACCAAAATACACAGGTTCATAAAAAAGAAACTCAACTTTACAAAATTTACTAAATATTTTAAGCAGGTGTATTTATTCAGCATAAGCCTTCTACAGTCACAGGAAACCAGATAGGGAGAATAGGGTGAAATATCAAAGATTACTATACTTTTATACCAAGATGTGTCCATGCAATATTCTAACCTTATGCGAAAAATGCGGTCCTAAAAACGTAATAAAAGAACTCAATATTTCTCGGTGACAACATATTGGGTATTTCGAATCAACTCCAGACCATACCATTGGAATCGTAAAAAGGCACAAGCGAAACGCTAAATAAAAGACGGTTTTTTTAACTGGGTGGGTTATTCTTACAGGTAACACCTACTATCATGCTTTTACCTGTTTGTCCCCGTTCATAATAAGATTTTTGAGAGTTTTGGGTTCAGTGAAACGTTCTACTGATAATCTAAGCGTGACTAATGTATATCAGATTTTGCCCCTTGGTGAGCGAGTTCATTAACAAAGTAGAAACAAATAATTATGTAAAGTCATGTAGATGGAATTTTGAACACTCAAAATATTGGAGGTTAAATTTTTGATTCCTACACAATATTTGATGCAGTATTTCAATAGTGTTATAATCCCTAGAGAAGTAAACTCAAAGAGATTTACCACTAAACATCAAACTGTAAACTTACTTAACACTAAACCACTACCACTAAACTACCACAAAAACTTTACCACTAAACATCTTACTGTAAACAATGTTAGCATCGTTAGATTATTCAATCTGGAGACTGAATCATCACCTAATTATGCTGACATGATTAGCGGAACGCGCATGTTTAGTGGTAAAGCTCTTTGAGTTTAGTGTTTCAAGCCAAAGGTTCCAATAGAGACTATCATACATCTAGTTTTCAAATTGTTTTTAATCGACCAAAAGAGTCGTAAATTGATATTTAAAAACTATCCAATGCAGAACTTAATGTTGGTGTGAGGTTCCATTCCGGTTTTTCGAAAAAAATTACAAAATATTCATTACAATTCAATCCTTACAAGAAATTGTTATGAACCTATTTAAATCATGGTATAGGACATGATCTATAAAATATTGTCCAAATTTTGAATTATGATCTTTATAACTATACAGCCTGATTGATACAATGTAAAGAGCAAGTCAGTTCATTTTTACTTAACCTGTATATTTGATTTATTGTTATAGCAAACCTCCAAAATTCCCTTATAAACTTCAATTACATCTGTGGTTTGCCTCAGTTCTTCAATTTTTTCATCACGTACTTGTGCACACATTTTAGCCATTATCGATATTACATATTGCGCATAATACTAAAAAAAATTTCAATATATATATAAATATATATATATATATATATATATATATATATATATATATATATATATATATATATATATATATATATATATATATATATATATAAATATATAAATATAATATATATATATATATATATAACTCCATTTATTTTTTGAATGGTTCTACTTAAACTAATGAAAATTGGACTGTAAAAATGACTGGACATAAATTCCTTTTTTAGTGTTAGCTGATAACGTAATCATCATAGATGGCGCAACAGTATCACTGTGACCAATAATTTTCAATGGGTTCGTATGTTGTATGTAACCATACTACTTTTGTTTGGATTCTAGGTAGTTTTGAGGCATAAAATAAATAAATAATAAAATTTCAGTTTAGCGTATAATTAATACTCATAATAAGTCCGCCCTTACTGTAAATGTTCAAAATATACCAATATACTATTGGTCGCACTCGTTTAAATGTTTCAGCGGAAATTGCTCTACATTCTTCAATAATTCGTTGTCTTAAAACATCTATACTGTCAGGTATTGTAGCATATACTTTAGATAAGGTATATAAGGATTTAGAAAGTACTCTTCCCACAGAAAAAAATCCAAAGGTGTAAGCTCCGGTGACCGAACCGGCCATTCTATCGAACCTCATCGCCCAATTCATCTACCAGGATATCCCTGATCCAACTAATGTCTTACTGTAGCACAACAGCGTGGAGGAGCTCCGTTTCAAAGTTACCAAATTCACCCGCATTGTCTTCGAGAATTTCGAGAATTAGCGCCTCAATCGCAGTCTCTAACATCTCTAGGTACGCTTTACCGGTTAAGTTGCTATTCAAAAATATAGGCCCAACTATGTGGTTTCCTAGAATACGTGCCCAGACATTTACTTTTTCTGGAAAGTGTGTATGTTTCTCACTAAACACGTGAGGATTTGTATCACTCCAGTAAATTATATTTTGAGTGTTTTACTACCACATTTTAATTGAGGTAGAAACTACTTTCGCCACTAAAGCAAATTCTTTTTAAATAATCTGGCGCTTAATCAATTCAAATGGTCATATTTTCACAGAACTGTAGTCTTTGGTCGGGGTCGTCATCTGAAAGTTGATGCACCATTTTTAATTTATAGGGGTAATTTTTTCTTAACACCCAAATTTTTTTTACCGTCTTTTGACTAACTTCACAGGTAGATGAAACTTAGATTGTAGAACAAGTAGGGTTTACTACCATTTCTGCAATTATGTCAATTTATCTGTCAATAGAAATGTTTGGTTTACAAGATCGTTTTGCATGTTTAACACTGTTGTTTCAAATTTATGAAGAAGCTCCCTCAAATAAGTCATCGATATAGGGCGATCGGGATACCTCTCATTAAAAAGGTGTCCCGCAGCATAAAAATTCTTTCCGTATTCACCAAGCATTAAGATAGCTGCTACCTTGTCTTCTAAAGTATGTAACATTGTATTTATTTAAGAACCCAAACGTTTCATGCAAAAAGATTTCAAGTAAATATTCAAAAATTGAAGCCATGTAAAAGCAGAAAAAGAAAAAATAAGTTGGAGAATTACAAAAAGGTCAACTTTTTTGACAATTGTCCGGAGGCGAACTTGTAAATATGTATTAATTATACGCTAAACTAAAATTTTATTATTTATTTATTTTATGCGTCAAAACTACCTTGAACCCAAACAAAATTACTATGGTTGAATAGGTCTTTGAAATACCTTTCAAACGAGGTGTCACTTGCCATACGATCCCATTGAAAATTATTGGTCACAATGGCACCATTTATGATGATTACGTCATCAGCTATCACTAAAAAAGGAGTTTACGTCCAGTCATTTTTACATTCCAAATTTCATTAGTTTAAGTATAACCGTTCAAAAGATAAAAGGGGGAAGGGGACTTTTGGCTATATATATATATATATATATATATATATATATATATATATATATATATATATATATATATATATATATATATATATTTTCACCCCCATATTTTATTACACCCCCATATTTTCGTTATTTGAAGGAATACAAATTTGAATTTTTGCGCACTCATACAGATTTATGGGTGATGTTTTTTAAGATACTCAACTGACATCTGAACTTTAAACTCAACCTACTACGAATTAACTAACAGGGTCAATTCTCGATATTTTGCTTCGCTTTAGAGATATCGAAAAAAGTTGTTCAGAATATTATTTTCACTCCATATACCGAGTTTCATGACAAAATTCGCATTTTTAATTTTGTCATTATTTTGGTATAGACAAAATTATTAAATCAGGATCGTAAAAGAATCGAAAAATGTATTCAAATAGATGGAGGACTAGTTGAGAGAGATCACATTTGATAGTTAATTATTTGTATTATGAAAATTATTGTTGTATACTCTTTCTTAAATTTGATCAAATACCAAAAATTGTTTTCCCATAAAAATAAAATAATTATTCCTTTGTAAGTAAAGTAAAGTTTTGGGGTTAGAGGCGCATCAGCAACTGAAAAGGTTATTTAGCGACTGGACCTACAGCTTAACGTGGGTTTCGAACCAGGGTCATCAGCTACCGAAAACCCCGGTCGCAACCCCCCTCGGGCTATCAACCCTTGATTTTGTGCTTAACCGAAAGAATCTCGAGAAGTCTACCGACTGGCGAGTGACCAACGTAGAAAACCTGTCAGAAGGCATCCGGCCTTACCCAGCCTCTAACTGGCGTGACTGAGTGGTGATTCCTTGTCAGATTTTACACTCTTACCTAGAAACATTCACAAGAATTTTAGAAATACTTTTTTGCCTAGTACGGGATTGAACAAGCTCTACATTAACTGCCGTAACGTAAGGCTAACGCCTTAGACACCACAGCTAATGTGGCTCCTATTCCTTTGTAAGTGCTATTTATTTTACTGAAATATTTGAATACATGAGACTATTAAATTGACAATGTGTCAAGTTTTTACTTTCCATGGCACACTAATTATCAAATTAAAAAATTAACTTTTAATAATTTTGAGTATAAACCAAATTAATGAAAAAATTAAAAATGCTAATTTTATCATGAAATTCGGTATATGAGGTTAAAATAATATTCTGAAAAGCTTTTTTTTAATAACCTTTTTCAATATCTCTAACGCGAAGCAAAATATTCAGGATTGACCCTGTTTGTGAATTCATAGTAGGCAGAGTTTAAAGTTCAGATTTCAGTTGAGTATCTTAAAAAATGTGACTCATCAATCTGTATGACTGTGCAAAAATTCAAATCTGTATTCCTTCAAATAGCGAAAATATGGGGATGTCTTCACCTTAAATGCGACACACTATATATATATATATATATATATATATATATATATATATATATATATATATATATATATATATATATATATATATATATATATATATATATATATATATAAAACTATATCATATCATTTATATGTAATTTAACATACACTGAAATCCAAAACCCCTTTTTCTGTTTGTTGCTGTATTAGCTCAATATCTAAAACTTCTGAAATTTGTTGCCTAATTTTAGTATGCTGAGGCAACAAAAGATCAAACAAAGACTGTTTTATTTCATCCAAAAGTATAAAAGCCTGCAAAAAGAAAACAAAAAATAATAAAATCAATGCTATTCAACCTTGTTCATCCATTTATGGAAGGCAAGGTAGTCTCAATGTCAGACTTCTCTGTTTTCATTATGACTCACTACATTAGCAATATTTTCTATGCTGGAATAAAACAATAACAAACATTTACATTATTGCTAAATATGAACTACCTGTGAATAATTTGGAGGAATTTCTGCAAGCTGTTCATTTAAAATATCCCAAAATGCTTTATGCATAGTATCCTTAATGGCCTTTTGAACAGTATTTGCTTCAGGTTCAGCCTTTTCAAGTCGAAAATTTTCATCGACTACTATTTGATGAACTAAATTCATATCCCTCATTCCATTAGCTGCCTGCATTATTTCTTCCAATGAAACAAATTTTGGTGGTGAAGCTGCAGTTAACCCACTGGCAACCATAAAAGTTTGGGATGTTGTCCTTTGTCTTAAAAATTAATTTAAGAATCTATTAAAAACTTATAATAAATGAATATTCAATTAGTAAAGTATTAACAAGGAAATCCAAATGAACTTGATTTTAGCTAAATTATATTAAAATTTCAATTTTTAGTTAATTATTCATAACATTTTGCTTTAAACCAAACAATTCTAACATAACTTTCGATTATTTGGAAATATATAATAGCAAATGTGTCTGTAAGAATAATTACAACATATTGTGTTACATATATCAGTTTTAATGTGTATAAATTAAAAATGATTAAAAACATACCTTTTTCCAGTAAATCCAGATGTCGGTCCATCATCACTTGTATAGGAGCATTCACTAACTGTGCGATTCCTAGAACCTGCAGCCTCTTGTGGTTGACTTTTTTCATCATTCATCTTAATAACAAAGTGTAATAAGACAAGGCATTAAATTTGGCGCATCCGAAAATACAGCCAGCTGAGAAATGAGGTCGGGATACTATTTTCGTTACAAACTGTGAAATCATACAACACAAAGAGAAACAGGCAAGGTTGTTGCTTAAGGCTTAAAATTATTTTCCTTATATCTGAGTTTCGGTTTGTGAATAAGACTTCATGTAAGTGTGACTTCTTGGGTGACGAGCTGTAATTGTTAAAGCATTCGTAACTTTCTCTTCCACTAAAAATTTTGATTGAAAATTACATTCTAATGAAAATGAAGCGTCATTCCTTTTGACGATCAGCTGATTTTGTTTATCAACTGGATAATGTTATTGTTCCCTTCTATCTAAATTAATATATATATATTCAAGATCAGCGTTTGTCATTGTCTTACGTATATTTGTGCAATTCAACAAATAAAGACGAAATGTAAACTGAAAATTTACCATGAAAGATACTGGAGCAAGATTTTTTATAATAGTGAACAAAACTCAATTTGAATAAAAAGCTGTTATGGATTTTTTTTGTTTAAAACAATTTCTTCCGATAAATCAAAAAATCAACCTAATAATTAAAAAAAATAGATAGCAATTTTTGACAGGTATATTGACATGACATAATTTGACAGCAGTTTTAGTGCTTTATCTTTTTATGTATATTTTACATAAATCTGTTCTTATATATGATAATATATTCTTTTCTATAAATTCGAATTATTCTAATGAGTTTTATTTTGATCATCTAGAATATTAGAGCAATAATGTCGACTTGCATTAAGTCGTCCTAGTTAACCAACTATCAATTTTTAAGTAGAAAGTGTAATAAATTAGTCATCAATGAGTGGTGCTCGTATTTTAAAGTAATAAAATATGGCTAAGTGTTCTGAAGAAGTCGTTCTCGAAGGTTGGCTTACCAAATCACCACCGACAAAAAGAATATGGAGAGCCGTAAGTACTCATATTAATAACATTTAATAATAAAAAAAAATAGGAATCAAGTAAAATACCAATTTTCTTGTACTTGATAAAGTAATGATTCATAGTATGTGTGTAATGAAGATAAGAAATGTTTTCGATGTATGGACTTTTTAATTGGATATTTTAGAGGTGGAGACGAAGATGGTTTTTATTGACTCATTCGGGAGATATTCCAGGACAGTACGTTTTAACATATTATACAGACAGAAATCGTAGAAAATTGAAAGGAGTAATTGATTTAGATCGTTGCGATCAGGTAATTAATATTATATATATATATATATATATATATATATATATATATATATATATATATATATATATATATATATATATATATATATTTATTTATTTATTTATTTATTTATTTATTTATTTATTTATTTATATTTATATGTATATATTTTTATATTTATATACATTGGTTAATGTTTTTAGTATATAGTAATCAAATATAAATGTTATGTAACTAATAATTAAATAACTAATAAATGTTATGTTTTTCAACAGGTTGACTTAGGTCTCAAACTTGAAGAAAGAAATCTAAAATTTGATCATGTATTTGATATAAAAACACCAAATCGTACTTACTACCTAGCAGCTGATACAGAAGAAGAAATGAAATCCTGGGTTACTTGTATATGCAGGGTATGTGGATTAAAGTCCACAAATGAGGACGAAGACTGTAAGTTTTTTTTCATTGTGTGAATTTTTTTGTCAAAATTGATACACTATTGGTATTGAAAATACAAATGTAGTAATAGCAATATCTAAGATAACTAGTAAAATATATATATTTATATATTTATATATTTATATATTTATATATTTATATATTTATATATTTATATATTTATATATTTATATTTATATTTATATTTATATTTGGGTGCTCGTTAAATTTCTTTTTTTCCGACGCCCCAAAAAACCTCCCTTTTGATGAAAAAATACGGGTTTTTTTTCTTTAACAAAAATAACCCATGCCTCAAGACAATCATCAGTTCATCAGACATCATCACTCAGACATCACAACTTCATTTTTTAATAAAATCGTAGTTAGTACTTTTAGTAGTAAGTATATTAGTTTTTATAAAAAATATAATTATTAAAATGGCTAGATGTTATCTGATAATCAATTGAGATAAGGGTAATATTTTGGACTTTTTTTTTTATCATACCAATAAATATCTATAGAAATAAATTTCAAATTTCTCATAAATAGCTATGCAAAAGCCTTTGTCATAAAAATCAGTTATTATATTAATGAAAAATTAAATATAAGTATTTATTTGTTATTAATTCATTTTAACTGATTTTTTTCTAAATATCTAAAATGATACTGTCATATTTATTTAATTTTTATTATAAATCCTATTTATTTTATGACAACCCAAATTTAGCTCAATGAAGATTTCTATTGAGCCCCAAAGTTCTTTTTATGTAGCTTCTTTGTATGTGTATCTTAAGTAGATATGTCCGGATCAGATCTGATCCGACTCCCAGATTCGGATCTTTAAAAAGAGCCGAATGAACCGGTTCCTAAAATTACGATACACGGATCTCGGATGCCAGACGGTTCTATTAGATCTTAAACAAGGACAGAAAGATTATGTTCTATAACGCAGATAATATGGTATTGTATCTTGTGGTGTGTGTTGCCTGCGTCCGTCCACACCTATAGCATAGAAAAAAATAGTAGTAGTCGGGTCGGGCGGATCTCGGGTCTTTTTTAGATCCGTTGATCCGTGAACCGTGAGAATCGGCCTAAAAGATCCGTGGACCCATAATGCAAAATAGACTGTTCGAAGTCGCCGTACTGCGGCATTAAATTTGCAATCTATTATTGTTTTATGTACCTAAATATATAAATATATAGAATAATACACATATTAATTAAATAGATTAATTTAGTTTTAAACAATTACATATTTCCATGTAAACATTTGATTGCATTTATCATTTTAGTTTTCGGTCGACTTATTTTTTCTGTCGCAATTTGACCAGCTCTACTGAAAATTCTTTCACATGATACCAAAGAAATAAGACAGAACCTTTTTTTTACAAATTCATATAGTCTTGGATAGATATTTTTTTCTCTGAAACTACCATATTAAGGGGTCTTCGTGTCGATCTATTAAGGGCTCATTTAAATATGTTTTTTTTTATTTCATTAATAGCTGCTGATGTAGGGTTTTTGGAACTTTCTATGTTTATTACTTTGTTTTCAAAATTTTTCTATACGAGAGACATGCCACAACTATCACTTCCTAAAACTGTTTGTTCATTTTCTGCACATTGGATATTTACGGTAACAAATGCCCTAATTTTTAATTTTTTATGGCTTGGTATGCTTTGTTTATGTCTGCAAATCCGTATTTTTTAAAACGTGGGTCCAACATCGTAGCTTGTGATATAAGCTCATTACTTTCATAATTTTTAAATCGGCTAGTAATGTTGTTGAGCAAAATGTCAAGCATTGGTTCTAATTATTTACTTAATATTGTAGCGTTTCAATATTGTATGTGACTTTCCATTTCTTGAATAAATAGAAGTATTTTTGAAATACTAACGTTTTTTTCTGCACTTATTTCAACAGTCACATCATTAAATATTTCTAAAATTGATACAATATCTTTTATTACGGACATCTTTTTATACAAACTAATTTATCGTAATGCATACGCATATCTGTTTACACAAACGCATTAATATTTAAGCCTACTTAGCAAACAACTATGAAAAAGAAATCTTATAACTACAATAAAAAGTGAATTATTGCTTTTTCATGTCAATGATATACCGATGCCTTGTAATAATTTGTACGAAAAATATATACTACTGTATATCGTCAAGTATTTGTTTATATGACTATGCAACTAAGTTATGGAACCAGTTATGCGAGAAAAGTTTCAGTTGGATCCGAGAACCGGCTTAAGGATCCGGATCTTTGAATTGATTCGGAACCGGTGATCCGACTCTTCAAAAAGATCCGTATTTCCCATTACTAAATGACGTCACAGATAGTGTATTAAAATAATCTAAATATTTTTGTAAGAAAAAAGTAAGACAATTAATATTAACTTAATTCATAAGTTCGTGCGACTTTTTATTAAATTATATTTTAGATTTTACTAAACTAATAGTAGTAAACTTTTACTAAGTAACTAGTAAACTTATACTAATAAACTTTTACTAAACTTTTACTAATTTGCTAAGGAGATTTGCGCAGTTGCGTCATGTTGGTGATTTTCTTGGGCTTGTCTCGCAGTACGCAATTTGGCGTTATCTTATTACGGAAGAACCTCTTACTACTGAGGAAAAACATATAGTTTCTGTACAGATCCCCATAGATCTGATCAAATTTTGTGCTGTAAATGTTCTCATCAGCAGTTCTCAAGTAGTACCACAAGAACGATATCGCGATAGTTGCTTTAAAAAATCGTTCTATGTAAACGAAGTCAATTCTTCCACCAATCTTGATTCCAGCCTAAACCATTACATTCCAACCATGCTGTTTGTGAACTTCCTGAACTGTTGCCGAGCGCCCTGGGTATTTAGATAGTCTCCACACACTTGTTCTACATGTATCGAGCCAGTCCAAATCGAGATTCATCAGAGAACAAAACAAGAGCCCAGTCGTGTCTACACCAGTTTGCATGTTCTTCAGCCCACTGAAGTCGAACGTTACGTCTGGCCTCAGAACTCTATTTCTGTTGGTTTGGTTACTAACAACCATTTGATGTGTGGTAGGCAGCCAATTTGGTAATAGCGATGCTGTAATGTTGCAGTCCTGAAAAGCCCTTGGTGGAAGCAAATAGTCTTGGAACTGATTACTAGTCCAGTAAAGAGGAATTTTAAATGTCCATTTCTAATGGAAACCTGCAATTTTGACAAAAAAATAGTTTTTATATGTAAACTAAGTACCAATAGTCGAAAATGAAAAACTGAATTGCAGGGGTTGTAAAAAAAAAATAGAAACCACCCCAAAAGTCACTTTTTTGCAAATTTTTTGACAAATATAAAAGTTAGTTTAAAATTATTTAACAAAACAAAATCTACATTATCAAAATTTTGATTTATAAAATCGTCCTAAATCACTTTCCATTGATTGCAATTGAAAACGAACTATCTAAAAAATACTCAACTCGGAAAAAAATCATAAAAAATTAATAAATCAATATTTTTACACATTATTTTTAATGGTATCTACTTAACGTAACTAATTTTTTTAGAGATTTTTTTTATTCTTGAAATTAAAACAAATTTTTTTTTTGCTGTTTTCATATAATATGAATGAAGGTTTACACCCATTCAAACACACGCACGCGCGCGCCCACACACACACACACACAGGCCCACGCACACACACACACAGGCCCACGCACACACACAGGCCCACGCACACACACAGGCCCACGCACACACACAGGCCCACGCACACACACAGGCCCACGCACACACACAGGCCCACGCACACACACAGGCCCACGCACACACACAGGCCCACGCACACACACAGGCCCACGCACACACACAGGCCCACGCACACACACAGGCCCACGCACACACACAGGCCCACGCACACACACACACGCACACACACACACGCACACACACACACGCACACACACACACGCACACACACACACGCACGTACACACGCACACACGCACACACACACACGCACGTACACACGCACACACACACACGCACGTACACACGCACACACACACACACGCACACACACACACACACGCACACACACACGCACACCCACACACACACACACACACACACACACACCCACACACACACACACACACACACACACACACACACACACACACACACACACACACACACACACACACACACACACACACACACACACACACACACACACACACACACACACACACACACACACACACACACACACACACACACACACACACACACACACACACACACACACACACACACACACACACACACACACACACACACACACACACACACACACACACACACACACACACACACACACACACACACACACACACACACACACACACACACACACACACACACACACACACACACACACACACACACACACACACACACACACACACACACACACACACACACACACACACACACACACACACACACACACACACACACACACACACACACACACACACACACACACACACACACACACACACACACACACACACACACACACACACACACACACACACACACACACACACACACACACACACACACACACACACACACACACACACACACACACACACACACACACACACACACACACACACACACACACACACACACACACACACACACACACACACACACACACACACACACACACACACACACACACACACACACACACACACACACACACACACACACACACACACACACACACACACACACACACACACACACACACACACACACACACACACACACACACACACACACACACACACACACACACACACACACACACACACACACACACACACACACACACACACACACACACACACACACACACACACACACACACACACACACACACACACACACACACACACACACACACACACACACACACACACACACACACACACACACACACACACACACACACACACACACACACACACACACAGTACCTTTCATAGGATTTAATACCGAACTGTTCATTGCTATACCCATCGAATACGACAATTGCATTTTCAGTAAAGTTAGTAACAATGTATCGGTGATATAATTTGAAATTTTCGTTGTATGTTTTCCCATATGTCCAATTTATTTGATGTCATAAAAATCCCCTATCTATCACAAATGAAAACGTTGACAACAGAACATCAGACTGAAGACTAGTCTTAAAGATTGAAAACAATTCAGACTTCTTGTTCTTGTGCATAAACCCTTCTTGGTTGAATAAAAATAGAGGAAATGGTGACAACTTATTGAAAGAGTTTTTCATAAGATCTTTATTATCCTTCGTTAACACACAAATTCTTTCAAATAAAAGTAATTAATTCACGTTTGCATATTTTACATCAACATGTACTCCTGCCTTTGCAACTGATATTGGTTTTACTTCATATTTAAAATTCATACTAACACTTTGTGCATCTTTACCGTCCATTGTAGCCATGCTCTGATGTCCTAATTTAAATGTTTTATAACAATTAATATTCTTGCTACCAGCAACTCCTGTTGATAACGATGTTAAACATTCTCGATATTGAAATGGTTTGTGCGCCAATAACCAAGAACTCATAAGCAATTAATCTTTATTCCTATTTAGTCTACTGTTTGTTAAATCAATGTACTGTTCACTAGTATTACAACAAAAATCACAATAACTTTCTAAGCCATCCATTATTGCAAAAGAAATTGTCATGCACGTTAAATAACGGGCTACAATACTTGGAGTTACACCTCTCCCGTGTTTTAGGTCAGTACCAAAGAATCAATTGAATATTTGTTCTATTGTCATATTGCTCCAGATTCCAGACCGAACCTTAAACCATCGACGAATAGTAAACTCACGTTCATCAGCAAACCAAATTCGTCGTGGTCCATGGTCATTTCCAATTTTACCATTGATTGTAAATAAATTTGAGCAGATTTAGCATATAAATAAAGCCCAGACGCATGAAAATATGGTATCATCTTCTCAACAGATTGCAAATGAAGTTTCTAATTTCCTAAGCGCTCAGCTTCTATGAATTGAAGCGCAATAGTTACCATATCAAAATATTGAACAAATAGTTGTGCAGTTGGATCATTAGACTTGAATGTTTCTAACTTATTTAACTAACATGCTCTCATCTTATTGAAAACAGGGTTATTGGCGCAATCTTCATAGAGTGGAAGTTTTGTATCCGAGTGTTGCAAGTTTTTATCACATAAAATACATTATATTCTTGTTTGTCTTTTAAATTCACTTCATAGTTTATATATTCAGTTAATTGAGGATCGATTGCCGTGTATGTCAATATGTAAGCACGTAATGCTCGAGAAAATGCTTTACCACTCATCATGTTTTTAACTGATTTATACGTCACTACAAATGTTTTCTGATATCTCAGTTCGAAGTCTTCCATAAAATTTATTATTGCTGTGTTAATAGAAGTATGTTTCGAGGAAGGTTCCTTTATAAATGACAAATATAATATTCGCGCAAGTAAACCTTGAGATAAATCTTAACATGTAGTTTCCATGAAACCTCTCCAGCTTGGAATTTTATACTGGAGTTTAGTTTTTCCCCACGAGTACAATACATTACAATTATATTTCAAGTATTAAAGTAGAGATATCTTCGAAAATAATTGTTTTTAAACCAGTAGCTTGTGGACTCCGAAATGGAATCTTATCAACCGAACTACACGATGCTAATTGGGCGGCAGACGGCACTTTTTTACATTTCCTAGAGGAGCCTTCATATCTCACATTACCTTCTGGTGAGTACGCAACGATTCCTCCAAGGCAGTGAAATGTTCTTTTGCCATCTAAAGTTTTTACATTGTGATTTGTTAAACTTGAAGAGATTTACCACTAAACACCAAATCACTTTTTTTGAACTGCTCGTCGCACGTTTCGCTAATATGTTAGCATCATCAGGAGATGATTTAATCTGCACATCACTACTACTGCACATCAAAAACTGGCAAAGGGCTGCTGGAGATTGATCCGGTTGGAGACGAAGGGTGAAGGAGGTCAAGGCTCACTAATGGGATGTAGCACCCCAGCAAGAAAAAGAAGATGGGTATTTTACAGGATCAGATGATTCAATCTTAGATGATTGACAGATCTGTTAGTCAGGACATTAAATCATCTCCTGCTGATGCTAACATGGTTAGCGAAACGTGCGTCGAGCAGTTCAAAAAAAGTGATTTGGTGTTTAGTGGTAAATCTCTTCAAGTTTAGTTTTTCACACCAAAGGTTCCAATAGAAGAATTGATTGTGATTTGTGTTATCAAAAACATATTGCGCAAAAACATCACCAATAATCATCTTGGGCGAGTCCAACATAGACGAAACTTGAAATAATTGAAGATTATAATATGATGCAGATACCCCTAATTGTGATAGTAAATCTAAAATCAATCTTTTCACAGCAGGTTGAAGATGTGCATTAAAAGATTTAGGTCGGATACATGAAATAATTGCATGAGCTATATTATCGCGCTTGACAAAATCAGGGGTCACTGTTCTTTTTCCGTATAAATAGATCATTAGGAAAATAGTTCAATGAAGTTGATATGTCTCGTACTACAGTGTCAAAAAAATCACCAGGCAGTATCATACTTTTTGTTAGCCCTCGATACATTGTTTATAAGTAATGAGGAGATTTTTCATAATATTCTCTAATACTTAATTATTAAATTAATTAACGTTACAATTGATTTGTAACTTTGATGATGATAAAATGATTTATTTACCATAAATAATTATATGTCCCTTTGTGGATCAGACCTTGACCCGGTAAAAGGGTTTGAATAGGACAATGAAGCTTTGAGCTATGCCGTCTTAAGAATAAGTTCCTGGGAGGGTCAACTCTGGCAGACAAGTCAAGGCAGAGCCCTCAGACTAACACGATCCAAAATCTGTTAACTCGCATTGGACCAGCGACCAGATTACGGTTCATGCCTTCTACATGACAGTACAGCTTCAAACACAGCCCTCATTCCCCGGAGACCAAGGGGCAACTACCTACGGCAGCGGGAAGACCTGCCCCAAGGCAGAGGGTGGTAAGAATCACCTGACATTGCTACGTTTAATATACAGACAATGAATGTCATCGTTGAAGGAATAAGGAAATTGAAATGGAGGTGGGCAGGCCATGTAGCGAGGCGATGGGACGAAAGATGGACCAAGGCGATCCTGGACTGGATACCGCGGAGAAGACCGAAAACACGATGGACTGATGACATCATTAAGTATATTGGACCCGAATGGCAGAAGAAAGCACAGGACCGTGAAAGTTGGAAGCATGTTGAAAATACCTTCATCCTGCAGTGGATTGACACGGGCTGATGATGGTAATGATGATGACGATGATGATGATGAAGATGATGGTACACAGCAAAACTACAGATTTTTTGAGTAAAAATAATGCGATTTAACCCAATTTACCTTAGTTCAGAAGTTAATAGTAACCAAAGTACAGTTTGTTAAAATTATAATTTTATTTTCAATTTTCGTCAATAAATTTCTTAAACAGTATCTTTCTTGAACGAAATTTGGTAGTGGGGGGCTTTTTAAGATAGGACATTTAAATTTCTCGAAAATTCTTATGTAAAATGTAGAGGGCGCTGTTTGCGACACTTTTCTACTTTTAAAAGATCACAACATTTTTGCGCCTTAGGGCCGGTTCTACATTGCAAGGATATACCAGGTATAAGCTATACTTGGAATAATACGAAGCCCGGCCTGTTCAGTAGAACCGGTATTTCAAATTTTATTCCAAGTATAGCTTATACCAAGTATATTCTTGCATTGTAGAACCGGCCCTTAGTGTAGTCGCGTTTTTAATGAAAATATTATTTTATCCACCTTTTTTACGTAAAAAAGGTATATCTTGCAAATGTCGCTCTGAGTTACTATTTTCTAGATATATTTATATTATTTATGTATATGTATATATATATATATATATATATATATATATATATATATATATATATATATATATATATATATATATATATATATATATATATATATATAAATTTAAAATTATTTTAACTATTTAAATACTCACAATATTAAATATTAATAATCAAGGCAAAAGCCGTCTTGATGCATTTATTTTAATCATAGCCTACCTACTTTACGAAAAGTGTTACATTTCAAAAGCGAAATTTAAAAGAGTGCAATGATCAATTTAAACGCAGATATCTAGAAAACGGTTACTCGGAGCGATATTTACAAGGTATATCTTGTTTACGTAAAAAAGATTAGCAAAATAATAGTTTCATTAAAAATGCGAATACAACAGAGCACAGGACTTTAAAAAAATATATATTAATTTTTTTGGGAAAATTTTATATCAAAATGGGGGTCAATACAACGTTTTGCACCGTCAATTATGTTGACGAAAGAATTTTTCAGCTCGGCCAAAGATATGTTCTTCAGGATGGCAGTCGACGCCTTTTGAATAGCTTCAATGTCGGCATAATCCTGTACTTTCATAGGAAAATGAAATTTTTCGAAAAGATGAAAATGGCAGGGAGTCAAATCAGGCGAGTATGGTGAACGATTGATGATTAAAATCATCATTTTTGGTAGAGAAATCTGTTATGAGCGTGCAGCGATGGGACGGCGCATTATCGTGTAACAAGCGCCAGCTGCCTTGTTGATGGTATTGTGGCGGAACACGATGAATACGCGGCAACAGACGCCTTGTAACACCAAGATAAAACACAGCATTGATCGTTTGACCAGCTGGAACGAACTCCTTGTGCACAATTCCATCCGAATCGTAGAAACAAATCAACACTGGTTTGATTTTTGACTTCTCGAGAAGGGTGCTTCCACTCGGCACTTTGACGCTTGATGTCTGAATCATATTGAAAACATCACGCTTCATCACCAGTAACAATGATGTAATTGAAGTTTGGTTGTCAGTCAATTTGTGTGGAACAAAGCGTGCACAAACTTTCCGAAGTCCCAATTGATCTATCAAAATGCGATGAATTGAATATTTGGACAGTTCAATTCCATTTTCATGTATACAAACGAATATTTTGACTGATTTTTTATAAATTCACGCACAATATCAGTGTTACTTTGAGTAACTACGGAATTTTTCGGACCAGGATATTCGTTGACTCTGACACACGGGATAAGCAGCCCTCACCATTCACTTGTTTCATTAATTGAAATGTTTTGTATGAATATTTTACCAAGTTTAAAACAAAACTTAATATTCGCTCTTTATTCGATGTTCATTTTTCGACCGATGGTATAAACACACTGACCCTTTAACCATGATAACTTTTCTTTGGATGAACTGAATGTCATGAAATGGCATGGATTGCTTGATTGTGGTACGATGGTACTGGTACAATGGTATATGGTACGATGGTCTGTACGTACCATCATCAAATTCAAATGATTCTTCATTTTCCACAGTTTATATTTATTAACATCTTTTGATTTGCTTTTTTTAATTAATGAAGCTAGTAATTACTTCAATAACTTTATCTGTTTCATTTAAAAGAGGCAGATTAAAAAGTGTGCACAATTTCACCGTTTCCATTTTTATTATTAACCACTCGCAGCTTATCACTTAAATATGTTAGTGAACTGCATAAAACGATCAATATCTCACAAACTCTAGAGTTTAAAAATAATTATCTGATTGCATCAGTTGCAAAATTTATTAGAGTTACATTAAAAAAGATTGACAAAATAAGTAATCATTTAACAATATCAAAGCCAGTAAAAACTGCTATATTTATTCCACTAAAACACAATAAGGGTGCGACATATGAGTAGCATCACCTGGAATGTGCCTCCGTCAGAGTGACAGAGTACAATACATATTTCTTCTCTCTCTAGTCCCGAGGTCCAAAGGCGTAGACTCAAGGGAGATTTTTATCTGAATTGATTTTTAATGCAGGTAAAATGCCAGGTAAAAATGAGATGCCGCTTGAGAATAATGAGAACTATAATGATAAACTTTCATTCATTATAACAAGACAGAAAAAAATGTATTTGCTTAATTTGAACAATAAAAATGTAATTGTTTATAACTTTTCAAAAAGTTAATAAAGAAACCATTTTTTCTCTAGAAAAATTGGTTATGTTAAGTAAGTACGGTATAAAAAAAACCTCTAAAAACATTATGTTTATTTTTTCAGATTTTTTTCCTATTTGAGTGTTTTATAGATAGCAGTCCGTTTTCAATTATCTCACTTTCTATTACAATTTCGTGGAAAGCGATTTAGGACAATTTTGTAGATAATTTAAATAATTATTGTTTGATTGATATTGAATATTGTTAGATTGTTGAAATAATTTTAACTAAGTTTCATATTTTTCGAGAAATTTACAAAAAAGAAACTTTTGGGGTGATGTTTATTTTTTTTACAATCCCTGCATTTCAAGTTTTTTTTTTTTCGACTATTGGTACTTGGTTTACATATGAAAACTAATTTTTTGTCAAAATTGCAGGTTTCCATTAGAAATGGACATTTAAAATCCTCCTTTACTGGACTATAGTGCTTCTTGTACGACCTGTATATCGTTCGGCCACATCACATGTTTGCACAAACCTGAGCTCTAAACGATTAGTTACACTTTTGTGAACGCCAAGGACTTCTGGAACGGCACTTTGTCTCATGCCCCTTTGAATCATTCCCTCTACACATAATTGAGTATCACGCTCTAAGTGCTGTCTCTCCATTATTAACAAATGCAAAACAAAACAAAAATCCATGCACATACCGAAAATGAACAAAAAAGCATCAGTATGATTTTTAATAAAATGCGTGTTTTATGCATTTCTTCATTTTTACGGACTTAGACAATTTCCATGAAATACACAAAAATCAATTGACTCTAAAATATTTTGCTAACATTATTTTAAAGATCTTTATATATTTATATGTTAGATTATTCTGATGTATATATGTTATTCATTTTTCAACATAATTAATTTTTTACAAAATATCAAATTGGTTATTCACATTTTTTTGACACGTATTGTACTAGCCGTATTATTATCATCAACAGATGATATGAATATTTTGATCGTCTTGAGTTTTAAATACATATAGTTAATTGCTGTTTCTAATTTAAAAATATTGCTTATTCAGGGCGTAAGGAAAAGTACTTTCGTAAATTTAACCAATGTTTTAAATCACCAATCGAAAAGTTATGATAAGAATTAACATTTTCAGCAAAAATGTGTAAGAGCATATTTGGCAAATATTAATTGGTTATTACTTAACGAATAAACTAATGAACATTGTTAAAGAATTTAAGAATCACGTTGTACATCAGTCAACACATCGATGCGACAACGTTGCAAACCAACCGCAAAGAATTTTATTTCAACATTGCGACAAAAATTATTGCAGTATATTTAACTTCTATATAAAATCAAAAATCGAACTAGGAATGGAATAGAAATAGAAACTCTCCAAAATTCGAAAGAGACTAGGCATATTTATAGGCATTGATACCGCTTCCAGGTCGGCAAACATTGGTCCAAGTTTCTAGAAGACCTTTGGATACGGGTAGTGTGGCTTCAAAATTTCTAGAATGTGGGCGGCAGCGAGAAGCTGGTCCTGGAATCGAAAAACAAATTTGACATCTTGTTGAAGAGGACTACCAGAAGTACTCGAAGTGTTGATCGACGAAGTTGGAGTTTCCCATTGAATTGCACATAGAACATTAAAAGATCAATTATACTAAGAGCTACCCTTATCATGTACAAAGGGTTCAATATTTTGTCAACCTGATAGACTGATAGGTGTTTTAATTACCATGAAGACGTATGCGAGTGCGCACACTCAGAAAAGATTTGAAATAATCATGACGATGTTAAGTTATCAATTGGTCAAATTTCCATAAGTTCTGACCTATTTTCCGTTCTGATCTGTTTTTTTTTGCATATTTGATACATGTTTTAAAGAAACTTTTTCTTCAGAATGATGTAAATAATTGTTGGTTAAATTTACAAAGGTACTTTCTCTTACACCCTGTATATTATTTTTAAACATCATCAAAAGTCTCTACTCAAACATCAATTTTACAGTAAGTATTGCTATAAACAGTCCGGACATAGAAATAACTGAAGAAAACCCGGACCTGAAGAAATCGGAATCTGGAGAAACACCACCGATTTCGCCCAGCAGCAGTCCGTATATACCAATATCAGAATGTATCACGGGAAAATCACCGATATTTGATCCCAAGGACTTCAAAACACTTCTGGAATACAATCGAAGAGACAGCACTCGTTACTCATCCCGAAACAACGACATTTACGAATACTATCATCAAAATAACTATATAAATTATACGAACGATCCTGAACGAAACTATGTCAACGATGTAGATCCTAGATTTTATGATAGTCCTAGACAGTTAGTTCCTCCAAAAAATAAACAAGTTGATGAGCATTACAATCATTCACCACTAAGAAGCCCTACAGATTCAGATAGTGTATTTAATGAAGATGAATGGGTACATTCCATGCCTGATAAGGGTAAGACATAATATATTTTTGATTTAGAAATTTCATATATCTGTTTTTAGATTCCCTGAGGAAGTCACGACGTTCTGATAGTTCAGCAGATTTTGAACCAACTCCCACACAAAAATTCACAAAAGTAGTTGATAATAAGCAAATGGTGCCACCTCCAAGACCACCTAAACCTGCACATATAACACCACCTCCATGTTACTTAAATTTAACAACCACACCTACAAAATTAAAGTAAGAACCAACATACACTCAATACTATGTATATATGTCAAAATTGCTATGAAAGCCACTCTGATTTTTTTACATATAGATAATTGTACACTACTGTGAATAGAGAGTGCAGCACCAAGAAAACAGATAGATGATGAAATGAAAATTCGAGGAAAAGCTCACTATATAACACATATAAAATGATTACAATTACAGCCTAACGCGGTTTAAGATTAGGGTAATACAAGGGGATAGCTACCCCCACCTATTTACGGAATGGTAGCGAACCACTGAGTTTAGAGATACGGTGCGGGTAGTATTGCGTTATTCGGGGGAAGCCACGTCGCAGACAATGAGTGCAATATCCGAGTTTGAGCGAGGTCGTATTGTGGGTCTGCGAGAGGGTGATATGTCATATAGGGACATTGCTGCTCTGTTACATCGCCAGACCAGTACCATTTTCCGTATATGGCGTCAGTGGCAAGAGGAAGGTACCACAGGTCATCGTCCGGAGCTGATTCTCAACCGCATACAGGTGCACGGGAAGACCAATCATTGGTGTGAATGGCTATCGCAGACCCTACAGCTACATCACGTGTTCTTGGGCAACAGTGGGGAGTTGTACTCGATCGCCCACTCACTGGCAGTGCCATTCGACGTCGTCTACTGCGGGAGGGCTTTCGGGCCCGACGCCCATTATTGAGGTTGCCACTGACCACCACCCACCGCCCACGTCGTCTGGAATGATGTCAGATGCGACAAAATTGGGGCCAGGAATAGAATAGTGTTGCCATTTTTGATGAGTCTAGGTTCACACTCCTGAGCTATGATGGACGAGTATTCGTCCGACGTCGTCGGGGTGAACTGGAAGAGGAGACGTGTATTGTTGTTCGACACACCCCACCACAACGTGGAGTAATCAAGTGCTATAAGTTATGAATCACGAAGCACACTCATACGCATTCGAGGTACACTTACCGCTCAACGTTACCTGACAGGTTGTAGGCGCCGAAGTGCACCCATTTCTTCGGAGTTTGCTAGGAATCACGTTCCAACAGAATAACGCGTGGCCACACGTAGTACGAACTGTGCTTGACTCCTTTGCTACAAACAATATCCCTATATTACCTTGGTCTACCTGTTCACCTGACTTGTCACCAATCAAACATGTATGGGACATGATTGATCGACGACTCACACGTCATCCACCTCCACCGGCGATGGAGCATGACCTCTGGTGGCATATACAAGAGGCATGGACTTACATCCCCCAAGCCACCATCCAGAACCTGATTGGCTCAATGCCACGCCCGCTTGAGTCAGTTATTTGAACACGTGGAGGTTATACAAGGTACTGATTTCCTGTATTATTGTGTACTACCTTTTTACATACTACTTATTAAATAAATTTGTTACCCTTTTTTGTTGGTGTTGCAATTTCTATTCACAGCAGTATATATATTTTTAAGCTGTATACAGATCATTTAGGTCCTTTAGTCTTTCAGGTATTAACTTCACCCGACATTGTTTTCCCGTATTTTCCGACCGAGAAATGGAGTCGAACCGGCTACCACGGCATCGCGCCAACGCGGCCGATACAGATAATTATACATGGAAGTAACTTTCATAAATTTAACCAACGATTCTTAATATCATTTTAAACAAAAAATGCCCTTAAAATCTGTATCCAAAATCAAAGCATTTCCGCGGAAAACAGTTCTGAACTTTTTGTTTAATTGGTCTAAGTTACTATTTGAAAATAAAATGTGATATTTTTTTAACCATTTATTCCATACATTTCAGCATGAATTTGGTTTGTTTTGTTACAAGAAAAAAGGTAAACATATACTTTATTATCGTTTAATGTCAAAGTTGAAATTACTGCCACCAATTTTTCACACCATAACACTGTTGACGATTCGCGACACATTGAGAAACACATAATTAATTATCCTATTCAATTAACTGTCCACAATGTCCACTCATTCGTCGTGAAAAAAGCTTCGTCGGTTGATAAAATATTGTTGGTTGATAAATTATTGTTGTTTAATATCAAAGTTAAAATTACTAGCACTAATTTTTTAAACATGATTGTTTTATCAAATTAAATGTTCAAAACGTTCATCATGAGTCTGTGCAAGTCTGGCGCCGTTTTAGCTAGATTTCCCGAACACCTTGAAAAAGTTCTGGTAGTCTAATATGACTGGCAACAGCAAAAATACTTATTAATACGAATTTGAGAAGCATCTCATGACATTCGAATACAGAATCCATATTTTTGGGTTTAAACGGAATTTAAATAGATGCACTGAAACTGATATAATTTTTGTCTATATTTTGAATTCAGACGACGTTGGCACTTATAAGGTTGGTTAACGTATGAGGTTGTTTGTAATTTTTAAAAATTGTTTTAAACAATGTTCATTAGTTTATTTTTAAACTCGACGAGACTCACCACTAAGCACCAAATCTTTTTAAAGTTCCAGCCGCACGTTTCGTTAACCATGTTAGCATCATCAGGAGCTAATGATGCTAACATTCAAACTAATTTGGATCAAACTAGATTGAATCATCTCATTAGCGAAAGGTGCGTCGAGAATTTTAAAAGATTGATTTGGTGTTTAGTGGTGAGTCTTCCAGTAGTAGTGAGTTCCACTAGTTCATTTGTAGTTTATTTAAATATGTTTTTATACCTATTGGCTTAAAAATCTTAATTTTTATTATAGCTTTTAGATTGGATTGGCTTTAGATTTTTGACCCTTATAAGGAACTTTTCTCTTTGAAATGATCTGAAGAATCGTTAGTTAAATTTACGAAGATTATTTCCATTATAAAAAAAATATTTTCTTATGGCTGGTGATCAAATAATATCATTTTGAAGTTAAAGAATAGCCAAAAGGCATCCATTACGAGATATTTTCTGATAGTTATCGTAGGTATATGAAAAAAAAACTTTGTTGTAATGGATGGCACACTTGTTAGTGGGGAAGCATCGTATTTGTGACAATTTGGGTTTGCCTATTGTGTAGGGCAGGCGTGCAAGTTTTATTAGGCATAAATACTCGCCAATAGAACGCAGTGTAATTGTTATAATTTACATTAAAAAATCAGTTATAGCAATTCGCAACGTGAATTAGGCGAAAATGTTCTTCGCTAAATGTTCGTCGCTAAAACGACAATTTATCGTTTATTCAAGCAATTTTAACATTTCGAAACAGTGGAGGATGTACCCTGCATCAGAGGTCCATGAACAGCTGAAAATATTGCATGCATGGAGCAAAGTGTAAGGGGATCTCCACAAAACGTTGATTCGACAACGTGGTACACAATTAGGAATTTATCCACGCAACTTCCGCCAAATTTTGAAGAGCGAGTGGTACCTTGTTTCTCTATAAAATTCAAATTCGTCAACACCTTTTGCTTACAGATAATAACTGATTAGAATTTTGTAATGCTGGCTAATAAACAACTTCCATCAAATTGACGATTTTCATGCAAAATTAATAACCAGGGATGATTATTTTTTATAGGGGTTTTTGAAGGAAAACATTTTAATAAACAAGCCTCAAATCGACAGCAAGGTCCCAAGGACAACATCCATGCTGAAATCACTGTATTAACATGAAATATATTAAACTCAAACATATATACCATATTTCGCTAACCATGTTAGCAACATCAGGAGATGATTGCTTCGAGAACTTTTAAAAAAGTGATTCGATGTTTAGTGGTAAATAACTTTGAATGCAGTGTTAATTAACACAAAACTTAAAAACGAAATAATCATATAGAGAAAAAGATCTGTTTTGTTTGTTTCAAAAGTCACAAATAATTAAAATGGGAGCGTGACACTTGTCCCACCCGTTAGTGAAGTGAATAAGTGAAGAACAATTCTATTATTTGATAGGTGCACCGATTGTCAGCTGTTATAATTTTTGTGAACGCCAAATGTCATATTATTATCAATACTATCATCAATAGACCAATTATTGCTGAATGCCAAATACAATCCCTGCAAATATTTTTCTTCTGATAAGCCAATTGACGAAATGCAACTGCAGTTGACATATTGGAATGTATCAAACTTTAATACTCAATTTTTCCACCCACCCAGTTTGATGTACTTCAGAAATGTCAGAGTGAACTTCATATCAATTGTAGTAACATTGTAATAGATATATTTTTAAATAAATAAACAAAGATTAATATCTAAAAATTTCCACTACATTTAAAATTATATCGAAGACAATTCTTTCGACACACAGTGCCAATAATTAAACAACAAAATTATTCCCATTATGCTAAACACTTAATGTTAGAAAAGCATACTTTCAATAATAATTTTATAATATTCCATAATGAGAATAAATCCAAAAAATTAAATCTTTTAATTTAAAATCTTTTAATTTAGAAAAAATTTGAATATTTTGTTAAATGACTAGTTAAACTTGAATGGTTCACAATTATAACTTATATTGTCCTAGACGTTAGCAAAAAATGGATTTCCCCACTATCATGTTTAATGGTATTATTATGTCAATGGACACTTTAGGTTGTAGTTACTTTTCTCATTGTTAGTTTAGTATAGTTTGTATTTGAAAAAGGCACTGTGTGTCGAAATAATTGTCATACATACAATTTTATATATAGTGGAAATTTTTAGATATTAATCTTTGTTTATTAATTTAAAATGAATAAAATGAGTTTTAATAAAATGGAATGAATTTCCATCAAGTATCGGCTACCTCAATTAAAGATATATTTTTTATTGTTTTGGCAGGGATGGTGAAGATAAGTCCAAATTTATTGGACAGGTAAGTAAACAGTTAATTTTCTAATACTTTTTAGATCATCTTATAGAAACTACTTAATCTATTATTTTACAAAAAATAAACTTCAAACACTTATAAAACTATCACTCTAATGAATCAATTTTAGAAAGTAACTGATGATATGTATGACTTTCCACGGTCGCACAATGTGGATAATGAGCATGGTAAAGGGTCTCTTCAGAGGAGGCACTGCTACAACAATGCGGCACCTGTAAAATGTCCAGAAGGCACAATCTTCAAATATGACATATCACCTAAACCCAGCACTAGCTCTGTTACTTCTGTAAGTTTTAAAACTAATGTCACCAATGTTTTAAGTCTACACACATTTCTATCCGCTTATATCTTTGCCACAATTAATTCTTTGAAATTGTAAAGCACTGTTAAATAACTCTTATAATTTACTTTTAAAAATCGAAGCACCTTGTACTCAACTTTTATTGTTAGACAAATAGTTAAGAAAAAAAGTGTGTTGAATACAACACACCTGCTTACTTAACCTGCTTCATGGATTTAAAATCGGCTTTTGATAGTGTTAAGAAGAATGACAGACTGGAACTGTTAAAAAATCAGAACATATTTGAAAAAATAGAACTGATAAAGCATATAAATGTAGCTTACAAAACAAAAATTATACCATCCAGAGGGGCAAAATTAGTGGAACTATTGGATTGTTCCATAAGTTCCCACAATTTTTTTTATTAAAAAGTTTTATTGAAAACAACAATTTTTACAACAAATTAATCAATATTGATTCTCCGCTGTTATTCACGATCTACTCCCATCTCGCTGCCAATTTATTGATGCCGTTTCACTAGAAATCGCTGGATCTGTACTCGAAGTTGTTAAGCTAGTTTTTGAGGTCCTCATTATTAACAAAGGTTACGCCCCTCATTTGGTTAGATATCGAGCGGAAGAGGTGATAATGGGTTGGCGCAGGATCTGGAGAGTACAGAGGATGCAGAAGAACCTCCCATTCGAGATCATTCAGGGCCTCCTTGACGATGTTTGCTGTAGATAATGAGACAAAGAGATCCATAATGGAGCTAGCATGAGACAAGGAAACTCTCTGAGTATACCTGTCCAATCATTATTAAACATGATAAGGTAATGTCCTTATATTAATTGATTGCATTGTCGTGGAGCAAGATGACTTAGCCTTCTCGATTTCAGTTGAATAACATCATTTACATGGTCTTGTGACCTTTTGGGCCGGTAACCTGCCTTGTTCTTCTTCAGCATTTGCCAGTACACGAGACTCCCAGTCCCACAAAATGCAGATTATGGTCTTCTTGGGATGAAAATCCTGCTTAACTCTCAGCTTTGGCGTGTCTCCTGTGGCCATCCATTCTTTCCTTGGCTTCATATTGACATAGAGATACCATTTCTCATCTTCCGTGACGATTCTGTATAAGAATTTCGCTGCTTGTGACCGCGTGTTGCTCGGTGTCGGGCCAGATTTTGAGCAGCTTTATTGCGACGATTTTCCTTGTCGGCTTGCTTGTGTGGCACCCAAGCTTCGAATTTTTGAGTGAATTCCATAGATTGAAGATGTCGAGAGGTTGTCGCAAGGCCGCAGTCCATCTTCTCAGCCAATTCCTCGGCATGTTTGACGGCCGTCCTCCAGAAGCGCTTTAAAATGGCCCTCGTCGAAGACAGAATGTCGACCAGAGCGCGGCGAGTCGTCCAGGGCAAAGTTGCCATTTTTGAACTTGGCAAACCAATGTCGACCATTCCGATCGGCTATAGCGTCCTCCTCATATACGGCGCAAATGTCTCAGGCTGCTTGTCGAAATGGAAGTTTTTTGGCAGATAGAATTTCCATTTCAAAAGCCTAAAAATTAATCAAAATTAAGTTTTTCCGGAAAATAGTTTTGTAGAGTAAGGAAAGGGCTTTCGAATACATAAACGAATTATAAAAACGATGGGAACTTATGGTACAACCCATTAAAAGCAGGCATGAGACAAGAAGACTCTCTGATACTACTCTGATACTCTCTGACTATACTTGTCCGATCATTAGTAAACATGATAAAGAACAAAGTAATATGATATATGTTCTATTAATTTTGGAACGGCAACACTTATTAAGGCAGTTATAATATTTTTGATAAAAAAACAGAGTGGCAAATACACATTCTTATCTCACTTCCATCGGAGTAGGAAGCGAGCTCGTTACTATATCGACTCTTGCAGAACGTTTATTTTTATACCCATAAGGGTTCCATTATAATCCACACATTACGCATTTACGTAATTAAATACATTGAATAAATATGTTGTTGAATTAGATCACCTTTAATACCACAAAAAAATTATGGCATGAAAATGTTCATGCGCTAACATCAATTTTCACAAAAGTGTATTTTATTTGCTGTGTAAACGAAACTACTTGACGTATTTTTGATCTGACAATACTATTTACCATAAATAATGTCACATTTTGCCATGATGATTACGGAAATTTTTGGCAATTGTCCACTTTTAATACGCAAATTCGCGGCCCCCTCGTGCTACTCAACGAGCAATTCAGACCCATCGTGATATTAGTCGTAGTGGTCCTTCTGAACAGGCAATTGATCGTCGTGTTATTAGAAAATTTGAAAGTTAGTTTACTCTCCACAATAATGTAGTGCCTGTACAACAAAAAAGCCAGAAGTGTTAAGAATATTGCCGCCGTTCAAGCAAGTGGAACCGAAAATGACAACGTCTCAGTTGCTCGTCACTCGCACGAGTTAGGCCTCTCGCCAATGACAACCGCCGAATTTTGAGGTTGGACTTGCATCAGAATAAGATGGTATTGGCACAAGAATTGAAGCCAATCGACCATAGTATTTGACGTGAATTTGTCGATTGGGCTCTCGAAATGATGCAAGCCTGCAATGAATTTCATCGCAATATCATCTTCTCGGATGAGGCTCCTTTCTGGCTCAATGGCATCGTCAATAAACAAAATTGTCGGTATTGGTACGAATATAATCCACACGTGATACATGAGAGTCCTTTGCATTCGGAAAAGATCATAGTTTGGTGTGGATTTTGGCATGGAGGAGTCATCAGCCCTTATTTCTTTAAAAATGAGGAAGGAGCCACCGTTTCGTCAATACCGAGCACTACAAGGCAATGCTGGAAGATTTATATTCTCGAACTTTGTTGGAATCGATGGGAATGTCACTTATTTTCAACAGGATGGCGCACCACCGCATATTTCCCGAGTAAACATGGAGTTATTGCGAGCCAAGTTCGGCAACTCGTTAATTTCACGAAATGGCCTCATCGCTTGGCCGCCGAGATAATGCGATTTAATTGCTTTAGATTATTTTTACTGGGGGCATGTAAAAACACAGATTTATAACAATAAACCCGCGACTATTGACGACTTTGAAACTAACATTCGTCAAGCCATAGTCGCCATACAGCCCGAATTGTGCGCCAGGGTAATCGAAAATTAGCGCGAGCGGATCCGTATGTGCAAAAAGAGCCGTGCTGGCTGTTTGCCTGAAATCTTGTTCAAATCATAAATTGCTTTTCTGCATCTCTTAAATAAAGCAATCGGAACCGATTTTGAGCAAAAAATGTGTGTTTTATCTAATTTTGAAGTTCCATCATTCTTATTGGTAGACTCTTTACATACACTACCGCACAATAGTTTTAAAGTGCAGTGCTATTCTTGTTTAGCAATAGAGCATTACGAGGTGTGGCGGTTAATCGTATTTTTTTAAGAGATTGCGCTGGAAAGGAGGGTTGGTTCATAGTTCTTATGTCATTTTGTTGCTACAACAGTACATTTCAAAAAGCCATTGATGTTTAAAGTAGTGATGAGTTTATCAGTGATTTTTAGGTCACCCGCGATCGGCTGACATAAGTCACCGGTTCTTTTAACAGTGACTCGGTCGCTGTTTCGTCGTCAACGTCAACGGTCCATTGGATATTCGATTTCGGTCATTAGATGTTACAATAACAAACACATTATAATAAATCAAAGCCAGCCGCCATGAAATTGTTTACCTAGGGTATTTTATTAGAAGTTCGTAAATTTGATAAAACTGTTTTTTCATGAATATAAAATATAATGAGGGCAGTGTGCTGTGAAGGAATTTTTGCGAAAATGGTATATTAATAAATAAACTAAGTATTGAATCAATAATCAGTTTTAAAACTCAAATTAGTTAAAATAAAATTACGTAAGACGCACACCGCACACGACCGCGACTGGGATAAGTTGGAGAAGTCTGTGACATTTAACAATAATAAATATTATCCTGGTGAGCACACGGTTCCTGGCTACGTCGGAGTCGGCGATTTTTAAAATAAATAGCGACCAGATTCGCGCTGCTTTGTGGAGAATTAGGTAAAAGTCACCGGTATAAAAATATCGCCCATCACTAGTTTGAAGGATTTCAAATTAGCGTCATATTTTTTCGTATGGTAAATATGTCGTGTTTCGATCCAAATAAAGAGCATTTGCGGCACGTACTGCTTTTCCTGTCCAATCAAAAGAAAAACGAGTGAAAGCCGTCATATATGTGTGGAAACTTACGGTTACACTGTCCCAACGCAAGACGCTTCTGGACGCTGGTTTAGACGATTCAAAAGTGGCGATTTTGACAAGGAAGACCCAGGTCATCCAAAAAAAATAAAGACTGAATTGCAAGCATTGTTGGAAGAAAACGATTAGCAAACTCAACAACAAATAGTAGAAAGTTTAAATGTTGGTCGCCAGACCATTTGTGATCGTCTGCATGTCATAGGAAAGATCTAGAAGAGAGGAAAATGGGTACCACATCAGCTGAACGACAGACAGATGGAAAAGCGAAAAACGGTGTGCGAAGTTTTGCTTTCTTGGCATGAAAGAAAGACTTTTTTGCATTAGATCGTGACTGGAGCCAAAGAATGGATATATTTCCCAAACCCAAAACGCAGAAAATTATGGGTTGACCCAGGACAACTATCAACATCGACCGCAAGATCGAATCGCTTTGGAAAGAAGACGAGAAGGATGTCGTGTAGCATGAGCTTCTGAAACCAGGTGAAATAGTTAATACTGTTCGCTACTGTCAACAAATGATCAATTTGAACCATGCGACCAAAATGGGTTAAGACACGGAAAAGTGATTTTGCATCAAGATAACGCCATATTACATACAGCGAAAGCGGTGAGAGACATCATTTTAGTACTTGGCCGGGAGCTCCTACCCCACCCGCCGTATTCTCAAAGTTGGGCCCGTCCGACTACCACTTATTTTCATCGATGTCTCACGCACTTTCCATGAAACACTTCAACAATTACGGAGATATCGAAAAACGGCTTGATGAAAAATGGCATCCACAAATTGCCCAAGATATGGGAAATGCGTGCAGCTAGCGATGGCGCATATTTTGAATAAGCCATTTTTTACCTTTCTCCCAAATTAAACGTGTTTTTTTTTTAAGAATTATTAACCGCTATACTTGATATTGCTTCTTCTGTAGTGCTACATCCCGTCTGTGAGTCTTGACCATCTTCAACCTTTGCCTCCGACCGGATAGATCTCCAGCGCCCCCCTTGTCAGTTTTTGACGTGCAGTGTTTCTGCACAAATAGTTCTGCTACCTTGTCTTAAGTCTAACTCTCTGTTGCCTACTATTCGTCCTTCAATTATTCTCGTTGGCTTTTCCGTTACCTGTTCTGCCCATCTGAGTCGCTGAACCCACATACTTTACAATATCCCCCACAAAAATTTGCAATATCCAGATCTTTGTATAATTACTTGAGTTCAAAGATATACCTTATTCTCCAATTTTCTTATCATTTACCGCACCAAAAATTCTTCTGAATATTCTATCAGAAATACTGCAAGCATCTCTTCTGTTTTTTTTCTTTTTGTAAGAATCCATGTCTCGCAGCCATCAATGACTACTGACAGAATGAGTATATTATGGATCTTAACTTAAGATCTTAGGATATACTATTGGGAGTAAGTAGGTTTGTTATCCTTCATAATACAATTTCTGATTTCTCCTGTTATTTTATTTACGTCCAGTTTGTCTTTTCACGTCCATTTACGTCCATTTACTCTTTTCAATCACTTGTTATATCTATATTTATTTCTAGATCGACTGTTTTGGCTTTCGCCTTTTTATATTCTCTGGTGATTCTGTTTAACAGCGTTTCAAAATATCTCTTTCATTGCTCTAGTATGCTATCCATGTTGGTTAATATTGTGCTATCTGCGTTCTTGATGAATCATTATCATATTGGAAGGCAAAATTCCTACCAATAAGTTGTATTCTTAAAGTCGCTTATTTAGTTAATTTAGCTCTACCATTTACACCAAATTACTAACTGTCCCGTCATTAAAACAACTGATTTACGCACTTCATTTAAAGCAACAGTGAGGTGAAGTAAAACGTCGTTTTCCTTTAGGTAGCCCTATAATAACGTTGTCTTGTTTGGGTTTCGTCCAAATGCTTTCCTTCTAATTAAATTGTAATTTACTTTTTTGCATAAAACATATTCTTTTCATATAAGATAATAGAGAAAAAAATAGATAAAAGAAATACATATTCACACCCGCAAAAATAAGGCACTACAACAAAGTAATCAAACCAGAAGTACTATACGCAAGCGAGACACTTACACTCCATACAAAAAGCGGCATAGAAAACATACTAAAAGAAGAACGCAAAACTATGAGAAAAATTATTGGCCCAAAACCCACCGACCGACAAGACTCACCAACAGAATTCTTATATACATACAAGGAGTCTAGTCCACAGTATCATGGATCGCACAAGTCAGAACTGATCTGGGAAAGGCGCAAATGGGTCCGACAGAGATTGAGAATAGAAGAATGTACAGAAACAAAATACATATGTGGAACATTGCATTAGAGAGCGAAGTTTCGAGGAGATCGGGGACAAGGTGGACGGAGGAGAGAAAGAGAATCCACGGAGAAAGGATGAGAAAGGTGTGGAGGACAGAAAGAACACTCGAAAATGAGTCAGAATGCTTTGCGTGATCCAACCCCGGGCTATACGCACCTAATAATAATAATATATATCAGTATGATGTTCAGCAGTAATCTATTAACTAATAACTTCTTAACAAATATGAGAATAATGAAAAGTAAAGGACATTAAAGCATAATTCCGAAAATTCCTGAGAAATCTGCAAGGAAACTTATTGTTTTCGTTGATGGTAGTAGAAATAATCAATGGAGTGTTTTTGAGTTAGTTTTGTTTTAATTCTTAGAAACCTTTTGTGTATCATGGAGAAAAATGTCTGCTTCCAAACCTTTAAACAATAGTTTAACTAACAAATTTGTTGATACTTGCTAAATGTAAATTTAGGTACAATCTTATATATGAAAAAAAAAATTTCACTAAGGTATTACTTTTTAGGTATTTAGATATGATCTTGAAGCAACACAAAATATCGAACCATCTTCACCAGCACATTCACACTGTTCATCTACACCAGCCTATTCAAATCTTCCAAGTCCTCTTTTAAATGAAACACAACTTATGCCTCCTCCAGTAGTTAACAGGTAATTCTTTAATCATGTATTATAGTGATATAAAATGTAAGAAATTTTATAAATATCCAATTATATCATTTATTATACTGTATGGAAAACATTGGATACCTATTACTAATGTGTAACAAAAGTATTGGCGTTTTTGCTGCCTCAATAGTTCATGAGGGATGATTCTACAGCTCTTTGGCACCATTCCTATCCCTCGCAAATGCTGGTTAACGGTAGTGTGGGATACTCCTAATTCCCCTGAGAGTTTCCTAGTGTTTTTTTTTCAGGATGCGCAGCTTTAGCTACTTTTAGAATGTCAGAATCATCCCCTACCTTCCCCTCTACCTCACAAATCTCATTATCAACGTAGTCGCTTAAGCCCCTATTTTAACGTTTTTGTTACAAAACGTCGACTGAATATTTCGAAGTGGAATCACTTTAATATCGAAGAAGGAATGTTTATTTGGCAGAGCAAAAAGTTGAAATCGACTTAAACCTCTGAGTAATGACGTATAATCCTTCTATTTATAAACAAAGGAAAAAACTCAAATGCTTTTGTTACATCCTAGTATTTTTCTGATTCTGCAGGGAATTAAAACCAAAGAGGAAATTATCAGATGCTCCCTCTAACTGTTCAAATACCGAACCGCCATCACCTCGAAATACCGGACCAACAGTTGACAGAAAGTTAAAGCCACCTACTCCTTTACAGGTTGTTCAGATCAGTCACTTTTAAGATATCAATCAGTGACCAATTTAATTGTTTTTAGGACGCTAATATGCGAAAGTCTTTTCAATTGATTGATGACGATGGCACGAGAAAAATTCGAGCTGCGCCAAGCCCAACGCCACCAAGCTTAAGCGGTGAAGATTTATATCAAAACCAAGGAGAAGTATACCACTACATTAGTGGCAAAATGCAATATCTGGACCTAGATCTTGAAGGTACTAAGCAGGTATATTTACCATTTCTTATTGTGATTAAACTGATGATTCTTTTAGGTTCATCTTCTAATAGTACAACTAAAACATTACCAAAATCAGTAGAGAGTGATACTGTTTATAAAAAAGTTGACTTTGCAAAAACTGAAGCATTTAACATCACCAGAAATAATTTAGAAAAAGAGAGACAAGAACCAGTTACCACTTTTGTAAAAAAGTAATGTTTTTCTAACTCAAATTTATTAAAATTTTTTAGATCTTTGTTAATTTTTATACTAGTTTTTATAAGAGAAAAGATATATTAAAAAAAAATCAGTTTTAATATTGTTAGCTGAAATGTAAATTCCTCATATCGTGTTTTATAATTTTTTAAAGATATTTTATATAGCATAATTACATCAATTTTTCTACTGGAACCTTTGGTGTTAAACACTAAACTCAAAGAGATTTACCACTAAACGCTAAATTACTTGTTTTCAACTTCCCGACGCGCGTTTCGCTAACCATATTACCAGATTATTTAATATCCTGATGATGCTCAGAGCGAGACACTAGCGAGAAAACAAGTAATTTAGTGTTTCAATCTCTTTGAGTTTAGCATAATTATTGTTCAATTGACGTCTACAATCAATGAGGCCTTTTTCACCATTGTACTTCTTAAACAATGCTGCTTTAAGAAAAAAGTTTTATATTGTATTGTTAGGAAATATAATTTTTATAGTTCAAATTATTTTACTGTGCCTTTAACGATTTTAAAAGATTTATTATTTTTAATATTTGCCAATTTTAAATAAATATATTCATAGAAAATGACGTGTATATTTTATTAAATTTATGATGTCATTATACCCAGTAATATATGGCTGAGAGAGAGGAGCAGTAGATTAAAATTTTTCATTGAAGGAATCTACAGATCACTTTCAACTGATACAAGACCAAGACAAGAGGATATCAGACTCTGAACAAATTCTGCAGAAATTGTGAACCAGTTATAATCACAGGGGATTTTAATTTCCCTTCTGTTGCCTGGACTAAACGTGGAGCTATCTCCAAGACTGAAGTCGAGCGAGAATTTCTTTAACATTGTGTTGACTTTAATCTCTGCCAAAAAATCAATGAAGAAACAAGGTATAGAGGGAGCCAAACCCCCGCAATTCTAGATTTGGCACTGGTGAACGAAGACGATATTATATATAACTACAATGAATTATGTAAAATGTCCCAAAGCATACTGTCCAATCATTCACCAAAATATAAAAAGAAAAATTTCAACAAGCCATGGATCAATCACAAAATTTAGAGCAAATCAGAATCAAACGCCGAGCATGGTACAAGTACAGAAGAACTAGAACGGAAGTACATTATAAAGAATATAGGATAATCTCCAATAGGCATTTATCAGACATACTAACAAAAAGAGAAGAATACGAAGAGCAAGTTGAGCAGAGCTGAGCTAAAAGATCTTACTCTTATATTCAGAAGTAAGCCAGGTCCACCTAGAATCAATATCTAATCCTGTGGAAATTGCAGAACATTTTGCAGACTACTTTGAAGAGATATACAAGATATATCCTATAGACTATAGACCAAACATTGGAATCAGATACATTGACTCAATTGAAGATGTCGAATTTACAAATATTGAAACAGTTCAAACTCTTCTTGGACTGAATATTATCGGCTGGTCCCGATAAAATTCCCGGCCCGACAAACTGCGCAACCCAACTGGCCCCAATGCTTAATGAAACTTTCAAGCAGTCATTAGACACAACGAAATTACCTTCCGCGTGGAAAATGGCTGAAGTTACGCCTAGCTTCAAGAAATGAGATAAATAACTGGTAGAGAATTACAGACCGATAAGCTTGACTAGCACCGTGCGAAAAGTAATGGAAAGAATAATGGTTCAGAGACTCCGAGATAACGCGCGATGGAATAATCTGGTCCCTGTAGAACAACACGGATTTGTCCAAGGAAGATCAACTACCACTAATTTGATCAGCTCACTCGATGTATGGACAAAGGCATTGGATAGAGGATAACCTACGGATGTGATCTACATGGACTATGCAAAAGCATTCAACAAAGATGGGGGTCAGAGGGAAACTATTAGCATGAATCTGAGAATTCCTCTCAAACAAAACATTCCAAGTGCACATCGGAGAAAAGCTTTCAACATCTCGAACTCTTACAAACGGAGTACCTCAAGGATCTGTCTTAGGACCGATACTGTTCATCTTATATACTTGTGATCTAGGTGACGGAATTACTGCAGGATGGAATTGTTATGCAGATGACACAAAATTGTTTGCAAACCCACGGACTGGTCGAAAACATGGTTACTCCCGCTGAACATTCAGAAATACAAAGTCTTCCACATCGGCCTAATCTACCCTATACCATTGCAAATCAAACTTTGGACACCACAAAACAGCAAAACGACTTAGGCATACTAATCACTTACGATCTAAAGTGGGAAACTCAAGTTGCCGCATTGATCAAACTGCAAACTACGTACTATCTATAATGAGGAAGACATTTTTCAAATTGCATAACTCAACAGTTAGGAAAATTTACATAATTTATTAGAGATGTATACTATAATATGCCAACGTAGTCTGGTCTTCATATTATGAAAAAGACAAACAACGTCTAAGAAAAATACAGAAGCGAGTCACCAGGATCCCAACAGAAAATCGCCGTAAAGACTATCAACAGAGATGGCGAGAAATGTCAATTTTGACACTGGAACAGAAACGACATATATATATATATATATATATATATATATATATATATATATATATATATATATATATATATATATATATATATATATATATATATATATATATATATATATATATATATATATATATATATATATATATATATATATATATATATATATATATATATATATATATATAGAGACATAAAAAATTCTAAATGGCGTCTATAATGCTCCATGGCACGATGACTTCTTCACAAGATCTATGGACACCAGCCTGAGAGGATATATGAAACTGAAGAAAGAAACAAGGATTGGACAAAGATCACACTTCATCGTCAACGCTTGGAATAAACTCCCAATAGACTGCATCGAAAAAGAGACCTTAAATGCATTCAAAACTACTTTGGAGAATTTCAAATTCGCAAACAATCAGTGATACAACTAAAGTTGTGAAACCAATGTGACATGAAATAGAAACATATATGTTAATTATATTCACTTGAACTTGGCCATCCAGTTTAACAGTTAAAATTCAATATTTTGAACACTAATTGTGCAACCTTCAACAAAGATAAGTGAAACTGTACCTCAGTGGCGGCTAGTGAGGGAGGGCTTTGGGGCGCCACCCCTCCAGCATTTATTATAGTAAACAGTTTTTCAGAGCAAAACACTTTATTTTATTTCCGTTCAGTTTCTTTCCTTTAACTCATTTTCTTGGTTCACCTCCTGTTTCAATAGCACGAAAAGTAAAAAGTAAAAAATGTTATTAATAAAATATCAACTAAAAATTAAATAATTTAGTTTCTGTAGTTTGTAGTTTCCCTTATAACTTTTACAATAGATACTACTCCGAATTTAAATAAAACATATTTCGGGTTTTGTTAAAATTACTAATTGAATGGTAAAAAATAAGATGTGTGGTTATGTTGAGTTCTATTTTTCTAATTTTCGTTAACCCCTTTGAAGTAGAGCTAAAAATAAATAATTTTACGACTATTTATAAGGAAACGTTTTCAATATATGATGAATATAGAAACATCTTTCGATCCAGGATTTTCGTTTGTATCTAAAGAACATGAGAACTTCATACAAGAATTTTTGGAAGTGTACAGAGTTAATTCTGTCTTATGGGATAAAGCTCATCCAAATAATAAAAACATGATGGTAAGATATGCTGCTTTAGAAAATTTATTGATCAAATGTCGTGAATACTTTCCACAAGCTGACGTAGATTTTGTAAAGCATAAACTTGATGGCATGAAAAACGCCTTTAGAAGAGAACACAGGAAGGTAATTTAGATAAAAAAAAATAAATAATATACAATAAAGTAAGATTTACTGCGTGTAGACTTGATGTTTGGTTATGGACGGCAATTTTTTATATATTCAAGGTACTAGCATCAAAGAAAAATAAAAATAATTCAGAAAACTATATACCTAATTTATGGTATTATAACCTCATGCTTTTCACATTAGGTGAGGAAGAATATGATTTACAGGAAATGTATAATGAAAATGTAAAACAATAATTCTGATATTTCTGTTCTAATATCTGATTCACTAAATTTTTAGAAACATATTTGGAATAGGGAGCATATAGTATTATTGATTGATTTATTTAAAAATCATCCAATATTATATTCACCAAAGTCTCCAGAAAATACATTAGCAAAAAGAAATGAAGCTTATAGCCAAATAACAAAGAAACTTGTGACAGAAACAGGAAAATATTTTGAAATAAAAGAGGTAAGAAAGAAAATTACCTCCTTGAAGGATCAGTTTAGACGAGATTATAAAAATAAAAAAAATTCTTCATTATGGTGTTATGATTTACTTTCATTTTTAGAAAATGAATGGATAGGAAAGGTAATAATGCTTTGATTATCAACCAGTTTTAATTTTTTCACAATTTTTAGCGCGAAAAAATTAGAGAAGATAGTTCAGATGATGAGAATGAAAATTTTCTTGATCATTTAGATATAACAAATGATGTGAAACCAAGGGCAAATAATTTTCAATATCAAAAGGAAGATAATAAAAATATAGATTTAGATCATAAAGACAGAAAAATATTTATTGAAGAAAATTATGAAGATATATTTGATGCAATCGGTAAAACTGTTGCTATGAAGTTAAGAGATATGAGTGATGATCAGAGAAAATATGCAGAAAGTTTAATAAATGATGTGATGTATAATGGATTAATGGAAAAATTAAATAAAAATTCTGCAATTATTTTAGATGGCTTCTAATAGAGTTTTGTCAATTAGCTGGTGATTAAGCAATAAATAATTAAAATAAATAGTGCTATTTTTCATTAATTATACAGAGCCTTCGTTTAATCCCGAAACCCATGTGACCTATAAATGTGGACAACCAACATGACAAGTTGGTAATTAACATAAAACCGCAAATTTTCTTTAAAGTTCGATATACGTTTATTGTTTTTTTTTACTTTTTATTTCTTTTTTCTTCTGGATTAATAGACGGTTTAGCACTATTAACGAAAATAAACATATCATTCAACCAGTCCTACATTATTTTGAATCTAGAGTAAAAAAATCTTGAAATGGGAGAGGGACATGTTAGGATTTTTTGTGAAAATGTTGATGAAATACAAACGAAAATTATGTCTTGAAAATAATCAAATTTGTTTATGAGGTGTTTTTAATTTATTTTTGCCGCTCCAAAACTAAAAAAGATCTTACACAACAAATCAGGATGACAGATGTGGGGAACATTTGGGCAAATGACACCACCTTTAAATATAAAATGTTTAGAAGACACCACATTTAAATAATATTTAACATAAAAATTTAAAAGTCCCTAAATATAAATAAATCATTAATCACGTGGGTAACAGGATTAAACGAAGGCTCTGTATAAAGAAAACTTTCAATTTGTTGATCAAAATCACTTACTAATGTCGACCACGCCTCTACCATCTTGCTGTAGTAGCAAAAAGTACTGTAGAGAGTTGCACACGTTCTATAGTACTTTGAAAGTAACGTTTTTGTGACCAATGTACCAAACTTAGGACTCAGATTTTGTTCATCAATCTTCATCCGGTTGGATGAATCCAATCCTTATCACTTTTGTTTTCGTCTTGATGAATCGAATTCGTTTCGTATATTTAATTCCTAGGTATTTGTATATGTTTATCAGTCATTGGAGCCGTTTTTGCCTTGATTGTATCTTAAAAAAGTTTTGCTGTTTGTCTCCAATCCGTCGTCGTCAAAAACTTCCTTCACTATTTCTAGCTCTAGATGATTCTTTGTCGTCGTTTTTTTTTTTTAGAACAAACCATACTTAGTCAAGTTCAATCGATGTGAAAGAAAATTGTTGGCGATGCAGAACCGAAGAAGACCGAGGGAGTCTCATAATATAATAAGGTAATCATAACATTGTCCGTTATGAAGTTATGGCCACTGTGTTTAAGCTGGATTTTCATTCGCCAAGTTGATATAAAACTCATTACGATATGGATTATAGATGAAGTCTTATAGATATCAAGATTTCTATAAGCCATTCAAGTCGGACGGAATGAAATGCCTTTCTATAATCTATATATGCCATGCTGAGTTTTCGATTTTTGACATTGGCTTGAGGATTACATAGGACCCAATCAATCACTAGCTGTTCTTTGTACTCTAGTGTGCTTTTAGTACATCGCTGACAATTCACATATATAGCAGACTGTTTCCTGTGGTACTTGAATCACCTTATAGTAGATGCACTTGAGTGTTTGAATCATGGAAGATGTATGTTCGATTTTTAACATTGGCTTGAGGATTACATAGGACCCAATCAATCACTAGCTGTTTTTTGTACTCTAGTGTGCTTTTAGTACATCGCTGACAATTCACATATATGCCTTTACCACATGCTGTTATCAATTTATATAGTGTAGGGAGACAAATTATTGGGCCATACTTCGAACAATCTTGAGTACTTGATAATCATTTGATATGACATGGTGCCACTTCAGATGTAGTCTGAAATCGGCATATAGACGTTGGTCATAGCAGACTGTTTCCTGTGGTACTTGAATCACCTTATAGTAGATGCACTTGAGTGTTTGAATCATGGAAGATGTTCACTTCATGTGTCTTCTAGGTATTCCCATTTCAGTGAGTGTCCACTCACCAGATTCAACTGGTGAACTCTTTGACATTAATTCATTCCAAGTTTATAATTGGGGGGTACTTTTCCTATTGTTACTTGCGTTGCCATTCTTGTCGCACCATAGAGTTGTGCACCACTCCAGGATCACCAATCCAGGATAAATCCTCCCCACGGTTCCGATGGTTTCATGTCCGTAAATCCTACCGCTGAATAATCATGATTATTAATATAAAAAACAATCAAAAACCTATTGCTTTATTTTGGTGATTAAAGAACAGAAGACAACTTATAAAAAAGATGGAATATGTTGCACAGCCCATAAGAAATAAATGTGAACTAGTATTTTATTAAGACATCTACTTATAAGGAATGCACAGTCCCTCCCTAATGACCAATAAAATTTAAGTGAAGATGTCTACAAGCTAAACATAATTTGTGATAAGGCACAGATAGACATTTTTAAAATCAACTTTAAAGGGCTTTTGATCTTTCTAACACATCATAGGCAGCTCCTAAGGCCCAGCTGATTTCGTGTCCTTTAATCTTTTTATATAGCTAAAATATTCACATTCGTTATCAAAAAAATAAATTTAAACCTGTTTGAAACTTACATATATGTTTGTGTCAAGACTTAAACCAAACCCTTGTTCCAATAAGAGCCAAATAAACGTCATATCCATGCAGATAAAAGGTTGATCAACATTCGCTTCATGACAAGTTCTAAGGGCTGCTTTCTTAAAGTCTTCAATCTAAAAATATTGTTCAATATAAACTTTATGGGTTACTTATTTTAATTCCCATCTTACATATAACTTTAAAGGTTAGAATTAAATTTAGAGTATTAATCAGCAAACGGCCGTTAATTGATGCGCAAAAGTAAGTTTATTTCGAAAAATTTACTGTGTAGTACGGGCCTTCCTCGACGATCAACCGGTCTGTACGAGGGTTGTTCGAAAAGTTCTCGACTGGATACAGAGATGATACAAGTGTGACCAAATGACTATGATCTTTGTTAAATATGAATCGTTAAATGGCGTACTGCGAAGCTTCAGACGTGTGCAATTCGTTCCTTGTTTGCGCCGAAAAACTGCCATGACAGACAAAATTGTCACAAAAACCCACAATGTCCTATTAAATGTGTCCACTACATTTTACACGATAATTTGGGTTCGAAAAAGCTTTCCGCTCGAAGATTGCCACATTTGTTAACATTCGATCAAATATATATTCGAGTGAACACTTAAAAAGTGGAGTCAAGAGTGGTTAGACTTATTTAAACGCGATTTTGCTAAGTTCGTTCGACGTTTTATGACAGTAGATGAAACATAAATTTGCCATTACATGCCAAAAAGAAAGCAACAGACTAAACAATGCACGAAAGCACGTGAGTGTGTTCCAAAGAAGGCCAAAATGGTTCCATCTGTAGGAATAGGCATGACTGCAGTTTTTTAGGAATCTCGTGCTGTGGTGGTCATAAACTCTCTGGTAAAAGGAAGGACCATCACCGGAGAATATTAGACTTCACTACTGGACCTTATGACATGTACTATTCAGACTAAACATACACATCTGCCCAAGAAAGAAAGCGCATTTTCACCAAGTTAGTGTGCTTGCATTCACGTCCCGGATTGTTGCTGCAAAAACTCTGACCCACGCTTCGAAGTACTTCTATAGTTAAGGTAGAAATATATTTGTGGGTGGAAAACATAATAAGGAAACAGTCGTTGAAATAAACCTGAATTTGTTTACCAAACACAGAATAGTCTTTTGAAAACAAAAATAAAAACTGTTTGGCTGTTCTTTGGCAATCAAATAGGAATACGTCGATCACGGCCTCTTTATTTACAGAATGATTTAATTTAATCCGAAGCAAGGACCACCATTGGAAGTTTTATTGATAATATTCAACGCTCTTGTAACTAATTACAGAAGACGAAAATATTCAAGTTATTTTCTTACCAACTAATAAGACCTAATTGCTTCCGTCATTTTATCTAAGTATCATTAGATGCTATAATGATATATGCTCAGAGAGAAAAAGGGTTTTGACCTTTCACCAAATCTGTCTACTGAAATGAAAACGCGAAAAACTTTCAATAGCAATGTTTTTTAAAAAAGCTCACAAAACCATTGATGATGCAGTCAAGTAACAAATTGACTGCCAAAGACATGGAAAATGAATAAATACATAGCTCAAGATGACAAAGTGTTTCATAATTATTATGTACGTTAAATTGTATTTTTGTACTTGTAAAAGAATAATTGTTTTAAAATTTGTATATATTATTACGGTCAAAAATGGGAATAATTATTGTAGTTTTTGCGGGAAATGGTAGTATCAGATCATTTGATACGCTTAATTCAAATCATTCATTCGTTACATCACCAATTCTATACTATTTTTAGTGAATATATCACGCGTAGAGCTATCGAGGATTGGAAAGGTGGTATCAGTACTGACGGCATTAAAATAACTAAAAATATGCCAATAATACTACACTTCTCTCGTGATCGGTCGAGGAACTGACCTTAATTAACAAAAAAAATAAAGGATGAAAGCCGTCTTTACGGACTAGAAATAAATGAGGAGAAAACGAAAATAATGATTATCGACCGGTAAAACAACAACCAAACATCAGTCAAATAGGGCAATTTAAGGTAGTGTGCCAAGTCGTCTATCTTGGGGCTTTAATATTGAATGAAGGCAGTAATACTCATGAGTAATGTCTGAATGATCGTGGCGTGTTCATATATTTTTTTTTTCCTTTATTTGGTGGCGCAAAACCCAAATAAAGGGAAAAAAAATACTCATGAGATCAGAAAACGATGAGAAATGGCAAGAAATACTATGCGAAATTTGCAGAAGATCTGAATAGATAGTGACATAACATAGAACAAAAAAGAAGATAGTATAAGCCTTTGTTTTCCCAGTATTGCCATATCCTACGGGAACATGGGCTATTAAAAAACAAGATCTCAAGCGCATTGATCCTTCTGAACTTTGGTGTTGAAAACGGATCCTTCGCATTCTGTGGACTGCTAGACGAATAAATGTATCCATTATTCAAGAAATTAATGAATTCACAAGGCTGTCCCAAATTATTCATGAACAAAATACTAAGATTATTTGGCCACATTGAATGTAGGGATGGCAGTAATATAGAAAGACTGGTTCTGCAGGGATGGATGGCAGGTTCTAGTTCACGCCAAAAAGATGGACAGACCAATTTAAAGACCTAACTGGTTCATCACTCCAATATGCAACCGAGAAAGCCAGAAATACAGAATGCTGAGGAGAAGTAGTTCGAAAAGGACACAAACGAAACGGGTTTTCATGGGTTTGTTCGATTCGACTCGTCTGCAGAAGAGTAAGAATGTGTTAAGTAAACAATATACAGTGGAATTAAAGTTGATCAATGGGTTCTTCTGCAGAATATGTAGACACATTGTATTAGATTGTTTAATAAAATTGAACAGACTTATGGATCGCCCTAATAAAAATATATCATCAATTTTACCTTTATTTGTCCTCCTTTAGCAAAATCAATTAAACCGGCTTGACTTGCTTTATCATAATAATAACTAAATGCAAAAATTGTCTTCAGTGGTAATTCTTCAGGTGGTTTTCTAGTACTTGAAATATTGTGAATGTAATCAGCTATTGTTTTTGAACATTTTGAAACATCAACAATTGGGATTTCTTCACCTACATAATAATCGCCTCCTTCCGCCATAAGGGTAGGATAATTTTTCTCCAGTCCACTCACATAGTAGTCATTACCTAAAATAAAAATTTGTGTACATTGATGACTAATTCTTCTATTATTGGAACATTTGGTGTGAAACACTAAACTGATGATGCATGTCAGCATCATCAGGACATGATTCAATCATCTCTTGATGATATTAAAAATTGATTTGTGTTTATTAGTGAAAAACACTAAACTCACTTTGATTGAATCATCTCCTGATGCTTCTATTATGATTAGCGGAATAGCGCGTGATTAAATTAAAATAAAGTGATTTAGTGTTTACTGCTAAATATTTTTGAGTTTAAATTGATTATACTCAATTAAAAAAAAAAAGAAGATATTCCTTACCATGATAGTGAAACTTTTTATTACGTACAATAGGATTTACACATTCACAAGTAACATTATAACTCTCAGCATTTCGGTATGATATGACAGCTTTTCTTGCTGTCATAAGTCCCAGTCCAAGATAGCTATGAGTAAATACAGGAATAAGACCATTTGGAGATACTGCTTGATGAATATGTTCTTTGTCTTTAAGACTAGCAGGAGTAGAAGCTGAAAAAGTTACTTGAGTGGATCCTCCTCCTAAGTCTAAAGCTGCTACTGTTTGGGTTGGATCAGAATTCAACTTATCTGTTAATATAATTAAACTGATATAAATGTATACACATAATAACTAAACATACTCAGTAAGAAATTAACTGTAAACCAGGAAAAGATCCCCTCATCTGTTCCATCCATTATCTCAATAGACTTGTCATTGGTTAGGAATGGCATTTTCTTAAAGAGATTTCTAACCGCATTTAATAAGTTCTCTGCTTGTTCTACAGGCAGAACTCTTAACCCAGCAGTGGCTTTTAGAATTAAAGGTGTTTTTGCCCAATACTCTTTTGGTATTTCATTTTTTGCTTTTTCTAAGAGAAAAGCTATTTTCTCAGCTCCCTTTAATATAATATAATATAATACACCAAAATGTTAATATTCTAAAACTCACTTTTTCAGGCTCTTTAGCAAAAGATGACAAACCAGGTTTATTATATTCAAACAATTCTTTATCCAACACTAAATAACCACCTAATGAATGATTCTGTTAAAAAAAGTTGAATAATAAGCAGCAAATTATATTTACCTATATAGGACTTATGGAATGTATATGCTAATACTCTAGAACCTGTACTACCTGCATCTATAACTACAGCATGTACTGGCTCATGATATCCTAAAAATTGTTTGGCTAAATGATCTACTATTTGATTTCCAACATACCATGGTATCTGATCAGTGTATAATACTATAGACAAAGATATTCAATTCAAAATTATTATACAATCAATTATCATTCTATACATACCTAGGAAAATGGTTAATAATGTACCACTTATGATTAAACACACCAATGATGTATAAATAGATTTAGGATGAACAACTTTTGATTTGCGTTTTTTACCAGTAACCTTTTCATTATGCTCTTTCACCTAAAAAAAAATAAATTTTATTTCTAGAATTATAGATTATAAAAGTTACAACCGAGTACGACATATATATGTAATATTATTTAAATTTACAGAAACATATTATGTTGTAATACTACATAACAATTGTAACATTAAATAAAAGTTGGGTATGCACTTACTTTCCGGCGGCGAAGTTCTGTATTACTCATATTATTGTTACACGTAGCACTTTTACTTTGCTATTCAATACTCCTTGAGAACCTATAGAACCTTGAGAACCTATATATATATATATATAGATAAGTATGGCTAACTGCTTGAATTATTTAATAGAGGAGCAGTATAATCTACATCATTAAACACTCTCACATTACATAAAATAATTTTTCTCTCGTCTAGTTATCTTGCAATAATATTCAAAACGAATAAACAAGCACTATGCGTTCAAATGAGTTCTGATAAAAAAAATTTACAAAACACTCTAAAAATATGACATTGACATTATTTACAAAATGATATACTTATTTTTTTTTTTTTAAATTAAATTAAGAAGACACTTTTGATACTATGGGATATTTGTATTGATTTTTTCAGTGAATAATTATGAAACCATAATTGACACAAATATTCTATTGCAATTTAAAATGGAATCCTTAATCAGGAACGGAATGGATAACAAAAAGGTAATTCAGGAATTGATTTTCATTACTCTTCGACTTTCGGACGACATATGTCACTGGATGTCATCTTGCCATTTAATATATTTAAGGAATGTCTTTCCCATTTTTATATTTATTCAGAACATAGTTTTACTTATGAAATGCCGGTATAGGAATCGTGTTTAAAAAGCAAAAAATGGCATTTAACGGCGTTAATATATCAGTTGAAGCACCAATAGAAAATCAAATTCAAGAAATAACCTATGAAGGAGTAGAGATTTATCAACCGTATGTAATAATTAAATATACACAAATATATGCAAATCAATTTTTATGTTTTAAATTTTTTAGTCCTTTGACTCTATCCGAAAGTTTAGTCAAATACGCTCAAAAAATTGACTTTAGTAAAACAATAGATGCTGATGTCAAACGTGAAGATGTAATTGATGACAATAAATCAGAAGGTGATAGTAAAGATGCATTTCAATCTTCTTTATGGCCATGGGATTCTGTTAGGAATAAATTGAGAAATGCATTTCAAGAAATATGTGTATTGGCTGATGTATTAGCTGTAGCAAAAGACAAAAGGTATATGATTCTAGATCCTGTACCACAAGAACCATTAGAGACAAAACCTATGGTTCAAATATATGCCAGGAAAAAGGCTTTAGCAGGTAAAATAACCACTATCCTCTAGTGAAAATTTCACATTATTTAGTAAACATACAAAATGAAAAACAAATGTATTTTATCAGGTGCAGCTAATGTATTGCTAGCTGGTGCTGAGAAACTCAAAACCTCGCAGAACGAAGCAGCGCGAAATCGAACAACTCCTGACTTTCACATTGAACTGTTGAGGTTAAGACAAAATTGGAGACTTAAAAAAGTTTCAAATACTATAATAGGTGATTTAAGCTATCGAACTGCTGGATCAAAGTATCTACAAACTGGAACATTTGAGGTAATTTAAATAAAAACAATTACTCATAGGTTGTTAATGGTGAAAATATTTAGGTTACTAAAGCTGAAGAGGATGAAAAACCTAACAGTCCTCCAAGTAGTCCAGGTGGAGCGCCGCCTAATAAGCCAAGCAGTGCTCTGAAAGTAACCATTCCTTCAGAGTTACAGGGTGTGGCTTATATTGAAGTACTATGTCAAAAGGGTAAATCATTGTATTTTTCATATTGTATACAGGGTGTAAGGGAAAGTACTTTCGTAAATTTAACCGAATGATTCTTTACATTTTTTGAACAAAAAGTTTCCTTAAATCCAAAGTGCAACCATTTTCGCAGAAAACAGATCAAAACATTACTCTGTTTTCTTAACAATTGGCAACTATAGGAATTCAGTTTTTTTTTGTTGAAATGGGTCTCTTATAGTATTGAAAATAAAATTTTATTTTGTTTATAGCCGTTTATTCAATATGTTGAATAATCAGCATAAATTTGTTTTTTTTTTGTTACAAAAAAAGGAAGACTTACACATTTTTGGCGTTTAATGTCAAGTTAAAATTATTAGCACTCATTTTTCACAGTATAATATGTTTCAAAAGATTCACGTCACATTAAGAAATATGAATAATTGTTTTGTTACATTAACTGTTCATGTCCACTATTTCATTTCTGGTGAAAGAAGCTTTATCTGTTGATAAAATATTGAACAAAAATTTTTGATTTCTTTAGATTTGGCCAATAAACCATTAACAATATTGTTGCCTGTGTGAAGAGTCAAAGGATAGAATAATTGCACTTCTATCATCCTATGTACAATCCAACCGAAAACAACTTGACACACAACATTTTGAGTACATTTGGTTCTTTTTCGACTTCATGGCCGATTTCTCGCTGGTGAAATTCTGGAACCGCACTACCGTATCCAAAAGACATTGAGAAACCTGAAGAAATGTTTATCAAACTGGAAGCGGCCATTCTGGGTATCGTTATCTATAAATACGCTTAGCCCCTTCGGAATTTTGAAGAACTTCGCCTTAAATACAAAACATATCGTGATATTCGCGTACAGAATATATTTTTGGTTTTAAATCATATATAAATGCATGAACTAACATACAGTGAAATAAATGTTTTCGCAGTGTTGATATAAAACAATTTGCGGTTGTTTTGCAACTTTGCCGCATCGATGTTGCCTCATGTATAGCCTGATTCTTACTTTTTTAAAAATTTATAACAATGTTCGTTAGTTTATTTGTTAGGTAATTACCAATTAATATCTGCTAAATATGCTTTAACACATATTTGCTTAAAATGTTTAAGCAACACATAAATGCTGAAAATTGTTTCATAGTTTTCCGATAGGTGGTTTAATTATTAGATAATTTTCCATTAGATTTTTGACCGTTGGAGACGAGGAACTTTTTCTTTAAAATGATGTGAAGAATTGTTGCTTGAATTTAGGAAAGTACTTTCTCTTACACCCTGTATAATAGATTATTAAAAAATAATTTTAGATCAAGAGGATCTTTGTTCTGCAAGTATAAATCTTCTTGGATCAGGTGCACCTTCATCTAATCCTGATATGCATTGGCAACAAAAACTTGAAGCTGCTCAAAATGTTCTTTTCTGCAAAGAACTATTTAATCAATTGGCAAAAGAAGCTGTTGAACTACAAGCACCAATTCCACATATGGTTGTGGGAAATCAAATTATGGCAACTGTTTTGCCTGGTATTCAGTTAATTATTGCACTAAGACATTCAACTACAGCAGAAAAGGTAACTGTTTCTACAATGTACACAATATACCAATTTTAGTTTTTACATAGAAGTTAGAAAAACCATCCCCATCAAAAAGTGAACATGACCATGTATTGGAGCATTCATTGCATCAATTATTGAGGGAAGTCCATCATAAAAATACACATCATCCATTTCCTCATCCAGCGACAGGCCCTTTGGGGCCATCCAAAAAGAGGATGATGGCTGGTAACAATAACTTATCTATCACATGTATTAAATTTTACATTAATTCAATGTTCATTATTTTAGGACCTATGGCTGCAGACAGGTATGAGCTTCTTGACATGACAAAACAAGAAAAATTACTTGAACAAATTGTCAAACAGGCTCAACATTTTATTATGAGAATGCGCACAGAATATGTTTTGGATACTATAGCTAAAGAATTTAAGGATCCTTTGATTTCATCCCACTGGAACACATTAAATAGTCCTACTCAATCCTGTGTCAAAATCAATATATCCACACATGGCTATGATGCTGTATGCAGAACACCTCTAGTAATTCATGTTGGGGAAAAAAGTCTGAAATGTATTTGCAGGTATGTATTATGTATAAAGACTATCCCAGTTGTGAGTGATCAAAGTGATTGATGATAATTTATAACACATTTATTTGCATTTGAGACCCTCAAAACCTTCAAGGTAATCTGTTAGAATTGTTGCCCTTATATTTACATTTTGGACGTTTCAGAGATGGAAAAGTAATGAATATGAGCTATGAACCTCAAGAGCTGAGAGATTTGATATTCTGTCATATAAATCAGCATCAAATTTTGGCAGTACAAGCTTTAGCTAAAACTATGGGTTGGCAATCTTTGGGAAATTCTAATCACTTAGGTAAAACAAATCTAAAATATATTGATGTTGAACCGCTGAAAGCTTACCTGTGCTTCTTTAATTGATGTCTATATCACAGACATTGTCGGAATATGTTTCTTTTATTTTACCGAACGAGAAAGGAGATGAAAAATCATTACGTACGAATATCAATATATACG
>JARFXV010001782.1:0-101365 GCA_031761425.1 Cosmopolites sordidus | reverse complement strand
TGTAGAGAGAGCCTATGTAAACCTATTAGAATCGATATATGATGGAGCTACAGCCACAATTCACCTTGATGATCTTGAAGTGGGAATTAATATAGAACGAGGTGTGCGGCAGGGTGACGCAATATCGCCTATTCTGTTCTCGGCTGGCCTTGAAGAAGTATTCCGTAAACTGGATTGGGAACAGGATGGTGTAAAGATCAACGGTGCAAACTTAAACCATCTTAGATTTGCAGAAGATATTATTCTCATTTCACAAGACCCAGAGGAGCTGCAAAGACGCATACAAGAACTGCAAAGGGCTGGCGAACCATTTGGCTTGAAAATAAACCTGAAAAAGAGTCAGGTTATGTTCAATAACTTCGCTCAGGACAGAAGAATTTCAGTTTTAGGAAGGGATTTAGAGATTGTGGACAGCTTTGTATATCTTGGGCAGAGGATTTCCATGGAGGGGAATACCGCCAGGGAGGTGGAACGGCGTGTTACATGTGGCTGGCAGGCATTTGGTAGGCTCAACATAGTGTTTAAGAGCAGACTCCCACTTTGCCTAAAAAGAAAAGTATTCGATCAGTGCGTTCTACCCGTTATGACATACGGAAGTGAAACCTGGACACTCACATCGCAATCAATTCAAAAACTTCGGGTGGCACAGAGGGGAATGGAAAGATGTATGCTTGGCATTACAAGACGAGACAGAAAGTCCTGCGCATGGATCAGGGAACAAACAAAAGTCTGTGACATCATTGGAAGAGTAAAACAGTTGAAATGGAGATGGGCAGGCCATATAGCGAGGCGATGGGAGGACAGATGGACCAAGGCAATCCTGGAGTGGATATCGCTTGATCGCAAACGTCCGCGAAGAAGACCGAAAGCACGATGGATTGATGACATCGTTAAGTATATTGGACCCGAGTGGCAGAGGAAAGCCCAGGACCGTGAAGGTTGGAAGCATGCTGAAGAGGCCTTCATCCTGCAGTGGATCGATGCGGGCTGATGATGATGATGATGATGATGATGATGATGATGATGATGATGATGATGATATATATATATATATATATATATATATATATATATATATATATATATATATATATATATATATATACCAGGTGTCCCATTAAGGATGGATCGCGGCCCTATCTTGAAAACTATTTATCCCACAGCTTTGGAGAAAAAAAAAATTGTACTCAAAATGATCATGAGAAATTCACCAAAAATATTTTTAAGCTTCTAAAACGACCGCAAGAGGGCGTGACGAGCTAAACATTTTTAAAAATCATTTTTTTGTGTATTTTCAAGTGTTAACCGAGTAAGAAAAATTCTCAGTTATAATTAGCAAACTGTCTCCTACAACTTTGCTTTATGACATTTTGTCGTAACTTCGCGAATAAAGAAGTGGGGGGAGTTTTACCTATTTAGATAAAAAGTCGTCTAATGTCCATTTGCCTAAACCGATTTTCCTCAATTTGGATTCATTTAAAAGGCAATTGCTGGGACAATCAGATAATCTGGGAGATAAATTATTTAGTTTATAAATGAAACCGCGAGGTGGCGTTACATTCAACAATAGTTTTTTGAGGTTTTGTTCAGTTTTTTCAAATGGAATGGTACAGCTTCTACTACAATGCAAGAAAGGTAATTTAAAGAGGAACCGTCCAGTGAAAACCCGACATTTAAGAGATAACGACAACATTCAAGAGATATTTCGATTTTTCTGAAAAAAATCAGTTAGTTTTAATTTTTACCGTAATATTAAGTTAAAAATTGGTCTTAATATTTAGGTCGCAATCGCAACCGCAACAACTTTATTTAAAAAATAAAATTATCTATTCAGTATCAATCATCATAAATGTTCTAATCCTGACCTTGATAATATTTTCTTTTTTAATTACATAAGCGGAAAAAATGCCTTTCCCCAATTGTTGCATTTTCTCTTTTGTGATGCTTAAATACTACTTGACAGAATATTGAAATCAGTCATTAATAAATATACCTACTCTTTCTTTTAAACTAAATGAATGGATGAATAAAATTATGCGTTTTCGGGTTTCCAAATAAACGCATGCAATCCTTAGGTACATTACACAAAGAGTGTAAGAAGGGAACCATGGAAACAAACAAAAACCGTCAAATTAACTTGTCAGTTTTCAAATGCATTACATTTTCAACATTGCATTTATTGATTATCAATAATTATTATAATAATATCTAACAATGCCTTTTACGAATAACGAGACCTATGACATGTTGGCGGTGTATTTCCAATGTTTTGAAAATGTATGTATTGCAGAACGGCAATATGCAAGTCAATATCCCGAAAGAAGGCATTATTCGAAGAAGGTGTTTACACGTTACGCTTACGAGAAACAGGAATTGTGCATCCAGATCCAGTCCGCACTAGGTTACGTTCGATTCGTAATGGAGATAATGTCGTAAATGTTCTGGCTTATGTTGAAACCAACCCCCATTTAAGTATCAGACAAATATCTGAAAAATTAGGTGTTAGCAAGACATCCGTTCATCGAATATTAAGAGATAACAAGCTGCACCCCTATCATGTTGTCTTACACCAAGCCCTTTTGGATAACGATTTCGACAGACGGTTAGACTATTGTCACTGGTTAAAAAATATGTGTAGTGGAAATAAACAATTTTTAAAACGCATACTATGGACTGATGAAGCTACTTTTAGCAGTGATGGAGGCGTTAACTTACATAATATGCACTACTGGGCAGTTGCTAATCCACACTAGATGTTAGAAATCAACCACCAAAATAGATGGAGTGTGAACGTATGGTGTGGTGTTTTGGGAGACAAAATTATTGGTCCCTTTATTTTTAATGGATATTTGAATAGTGAAACATATTTAAATTTTTTACAAAATGGACTGCCAGAACTAATGGAAGATGTTTCGTTGGAAACAAGAAGACAAATGTGGTACCAGCATGATGGATGCCCTGCCCACTTCTCGCAGGTGGTTCGAAACTTCTTGGATGCTTCGTTTCCAAATGGCCGGCGCGCTCTCCGGATTTGACAGTCCTCGATATTTACTTGTGGGGAAGACTAAAAAACCTTGTTTTTCAAACTCGCCCTACCACACCAGAAAACATGATTGAAAGAATTCAAAATTCAATAACCAGCATTTCAAGAGCGGAAATTGAAGCTGCCATTTTTAGTACTCGTCGAAAAATAAATCTTTGCATTTCTAAGGATGGAAGGCATTTTGAACATTTAGAAAGGCGTTAAAGTTCAGATTCTGTTAATTATTAGACTGTTGTGCTGTTAATTTTATTTGACTGTTATTATTATTATCTTCGTTGTTGGCCCGTTGGCCTTTAAACACGCTCCAAATTAATATGGCACGAAGAATTTGGACCAGTCCTAAGCCTGGGTAAAGTGTGAAGGAAGGCAAACATTAGGTTAATATTTTTTTAACTTAATGCAGGTAGTAGTGAAATAATAACTGATTTTTTCAGAAAAATCGAAATATCTCTTGACATATCAGAGATATCGATTTCGGGTTTTCACTGGATGATTCCTCTTTAAATTATCTTTCTAGCCATGTAATAAAAGCTGTACCATTCCATTTGAAAAAACTGAACAAAACTTCAAAAAACTATTGTTGAATGTAACGCCACCTCGCGGTTTCATTTATAAACTAAATAATTTATCTCCCAGATTATCTGATTGTCCCAGCAATTGCCTTTTAAATGAATCCAAATTGAGGAAAATCGGTTTAGGCAAACGGACATTAGACGACTTTTTATCTAAATAGGTAAAACGCTCCCCCACTTCTTTATTTGCGAAATTACGACAAAATGTCATAAAACAGAGTTGTAGAAGACAGTTTGCTAATTATAACTGAGAATTTTTCTTACTCGGTTAACACTTGAAAATACACAAGAAAAAATATTTTTAAAAATGTTTAGCTCGTCACGCCCTCTTGCGGTCGTTTTAGAAGCTTAAAAATATTTTTGGTGAATTTCTCATGATCATTTTAAGTACAATTTTTTTCCCCAAAGCTGTGGGATAGATAGTTTTCAAGATACGGCCGCGATCCATCCTTAATGGGACACCTGGTATATATAATATTATTAACATAGCCCTTATACTTAAATGATGGACAAAATGTAGAAAATTAATTGTAGAAAATCGCAAGCTAATATATAAAAACTGATAAAAAAATGTAAGCAATATTAGACATTTTATTTAAATTGATGTAAAAAGTTCCAGTGTTTTTTTCCCCTTTCATCCTTTTTTTGTGTAGCGGATATTATATGAAGAGTCGAAATCTTTTTAAGTTAAAAGGCTTTTGAAAACACTTCTCCTTTAATTGAAATACTGTTCACAATAATTTACAAACGACAAAAGGAAAGATCTCATGAAAAAGATGAAATAACTTTGTAACAATTCAAAAATAGCGCTTCTTGTCTTCGTTATTAGTCTTGCTTTTTATTAGACACTTTACTACAAATTATTCTTTGTTGGTACGTGCTCTAGTATAAATTTAAGTAGCCAGGAAGAATATGGAAAAACAAACGCTTTTGAATTTAAAATTGATTTTCCAAAAACAAACTTTTTTCTCTCGTTATAAAGTAAGGAACAACAGAATGATTCAATGAAATAGCCAGTTTTTGTACGTTTTTTGTAAAACGATTATTTTAGATCAAAAAATTGTTTCAATGTGCTTTTTTATAAGTTTATAGTTTTTCGCCAAATGAAATTTTGGCGAAACGTCGTGACTCTTCACAGAACGAACGGATCGACACCCGGATTAATTTTAAAAAATTACCTACCATCCGTGAAAGTATTAAATGTAACCTCGACGATGAGGAGACGCTGCAATTCATCAAATGCTTTAAAAAACTGAGATCCAAAACATCACTTTAAATTAGCGACATTATCTTTCTAACGAAACGTCGCTATAACGACCTCCAACCGATATGCACAAAACTCCTCTATCATACAAGAGCAAAGAAAACCCATGCTATCTTAAGAAATTCAAGCCGAGCTCTTCTCCGAGCACAAATCCGAGAGAAAAAAAGAAGGCATTTGGACAGAACAGAAAAGGAATCCTGCCTATTACGGTCGATGCTAAGCAATAAGATTCATCCTATTTTGTGGAATAAAATTGACCAAGTATATTTGTGGCGCAGCGAATAGGATTACAATATTAAAACGGAAAAGCAAAAAAAAAGAAGTTCGTCAATTTAAAGCAAATAGATACTGAAGGTGCAAAAGAAATCTGAGACATTAACAATTTAGTGATAAATGTCTCTAACCTCCACTTATCCACAGATGCAAAAATCCATCCTAAGCAAATACTTCAACTTTGTCATTGCCCCAAAACATATACTAATAAAATAACCAATAACTATACCAAAACATATACCAATAAGATCATTGCGAACGTTGAATCAATCCTCTATATGACAAGCCAGATGAAGAAGCACAAATAATCAGACAAAATATGGCACGAATACTACGATAACTAAATCGTAGTATTCTCTATATAATCCGTTATAGCCAACCTGTTCATGACAGACTTCGAAATACGACTACGTAGATGATATCTTTCTAATATGGCCTCACTACAACGAACCTCCGAATAATTTCCTAACCCAATTAAACAAAATCCACCCCAGAATACAGTTTACCCTGGATGTCGAACAGGATAGGAAACTGCCGTTTTTGAATATCCTCATCACAAGACAATTTTCCAAAACCCTCGAATACACAGTGTACAGAAAACCAACCCACACCGATCGATACTTCAACGCCAAATCCCATCATGACCCGTCTCAAATCCAAGCAGTAGCGAACACCTTGATTTCCAGACCCTTCCGACTGACACTCCCAGATAGATGAAACGAGGAAGTACCAAAAATTTTCACAGCCCTTAGACAAAATGGATATTCAAAAAAATGCATCAGGAAGGTCATTCACCGTCAGAAAAACCAAACACGAAGAACAATAGACGATCAAGAACCAAATGCACTAAAGGTCCTGCTATCATACGTAATAAGAATCACTGATAGGATAAGCAGACTATCAAGAAAACATGAGATCAGAGATAAAAAACAGAATACAGAAACATAAAAACGACTTAAAAACTATTAAACCAATTCCACTCTGTTCCAGCACCATCTACAAACATGATATAAAATCAATTTTGAAGGAGCCATAGAAATAGCGAATATTAAAAACTACAATGTCCGAACAATCAAAGAAATCTAATATACAAACAAATTGTTGGTCATGTCATTTTTTTTTAACTTAAAACAATTAGAAAATTAAAATAGTTAGAAAACATCAAGATCGCATTCTAAAATATCAAAATCATCAATTCACCTTTTACAGGCCCAGTTATTTCCTTTAACTCCCACAAAAGGTAAAAAACAAAACACCAACTGACTTTTGACATACAATTCAGGCGGCTGATCGTACGAAACGTCGAAATAAAAACAAAAACCAAACGCCACCGCCAACTACGACGACGCCCGTCAAACTACTAAACTTTAGTCATGACTTCCATGGCTATTTATAGGTTTTTATTCCCCCAATTTGTCGAATTATGTGGAGGGTGACTTTCCATGAAAGAAATTGATTGGGGGCGGACGCCAAAGTTTAATTAGTTTGGCGGTAAAAAGTTTATTTTTGTTATTGTTGCACCGGGACGAAAAACTTTTTGTTTATCATTTTTAATGTTCATTTATTTCACAATTGCCCAATAATTTATATATCAAAATTAACTGGAAAAATATTTCATATTGGAACAAAACAACCCTTTATTTTTTAACCAAAAAAATGACTTAAAACGCTACTCGAATGAAGTCACCAAAAAAAAACTCCAAATTAAATGTGGATACTGTTGTGTCATAAAATTCCTTGGGATTGGAAAGTCAAGAGTTCGAACAACCAAGGTTGCGAATTCAAAAATACAGTGATATATATATAGTAAAAAAATAGAACAGCAAGAGATAAGTCAAGTCACCAAAAATAATCCCAAATTAAATGTTGATGCTTAATGAATGATACTGTTTCGCCGACTTCTCGTCGAATGGCTTATAAATTGAGTTTTTTTTACTTCTTTGGACTGCGTCCAGCGAGACAACAGTAGTCAGGAGTTATACACCCCCGACCGTTGGGTTCCACAATCTCATGTGGAACGCACAACAACCTGTGTCTCCGCCATAATGAACAATGGTTCGTTGCTTGACCAGAAGGAAGCCCCACCCATCCCTTACATTGGAAGGCCCATGTTTCGTCTGTTGGTGGTTAGACTCATCAGGGTACCGGTATATGCTCTCTCGCCAAGAATAGGGAGTCCCTCTCCACAATCAAATTGTGCACACCACAATCTAAAAATTGCCACAAAAAATATATATATATATATATATATATATATATATATATATATATATATATATATATATATATATATATGCATATATGGGCGTTCCAAGCCAAATCGGATGGTTTGAAAAATTTAGTGTTTGATTTCCTCACTATTTGGATTCCTTTTTGTACCTTATGAAAAAAACTTTCAGGTTTTTTTTGATAATGCATTCAGATGGTCTCCATTTTTGAAAAAATTGCACTTTTTTTGTTGTCTTGGCCATAACATCTTGAAAAATGGACCAAGTTAGATCGTTATTTTTTTCAAAATTTTCAAACAAGAAGGTCTTTCTCAACTAGGCTCAATAAACATAAAAAAAAGTTATACTAAAACAACAAACATTAATTCAGCAAAAAATCCAAATTTTAGCTTTGCAAGAAACCAGATTAACAGATGATAACACCTTGGAATTCGGCAACTAGAGATTTTTTCCAGTCAGTAAATAATCGACTTATGACACTATCCCTCAAGTGTGCTAACAAAAACTCTACATTAATCAATGCACACCTCCCAGTTAACGAAGAAAATAAATCTAATCCTGAAAAAGTAAATAAGTCCTAGAAAATTTTAGAAAAGACTATCTCTAATATTCCCTCTAACCATGTAGAAATCCTATTGGGTGATTTCAACGCCCAACTAGGGAGAGAAAAAAAGTACAGGAAAACAGTCGGCAGTTTTCCCGCTCATAAATGAACTAACCATAATGGTAGAAGATTGGTTGAACTATGTTCGCAGTTTAATCTAAAAATAATGTCAACCCATTTTAAGAAGAAAATAACGAAACAAAAGACCTGGAGGTGTCCCAACACGTACATGGGTGAATTTCAAATTGACCATGTTGCCATTTTGTACCGCAATTATAAAGAGATTTTGAATGTTCAAGTCAGGAAAGGAGCTAACATAGACACGGATCACTACTTGACTAGAATCAAACTTAGCTTAAAACCTCAAAAACTTATTCAAAAGAGACTGCTAATACCAAAGTTCGACCCAACGAAAATAAAACCAGCCCTAACAGAAGAGCTTGATAAACAACCAGCACAGAACTGGCAAGAATTGAAACAAAGAATTATTAAAACAGCTTTAGAGTTGGTCCCTTTATAAAAACGTAGAAAACATCCGTGGTGCGATGAAGTTTGCGAGCATGCAGTATTAAGCCGCAGTAAAGCATTCAAAGATTGGAACAGTCAAAAAACAGCAATAAACTATAACATCTTTTTGGAAGCAAGAAAAGAAACATTGAAGCTAATTATACATACTAAAAAAAAAATATGAAAACAATCAACTTAATGAAATAGAAAAAGATTTCCAAAAAAATAACACACGAAACTTTTACAAAACCTTTAAAACTAAATTAACAGGCTATCAACCGCAAAGTCTTTGCTTTCAAAAGGAAAACTGACAATTAGCTCTAAATAACCAAGACAATTGCAAAGAACTTGCGAAATATTTTGAACAAATAATAAACTGTCCTAAGCCCTTAAACAAATTAGCAACACTAAACCCTAAACAAACAAACCCAGGTTCATTACCACCAAATGAAGATGAAATGCTTCTGGTGAAGATAGAATCACTGCTGAACTTTTGAAATCCGCTGGCCCAGGTACAATCAAGGAAATAACCAAAATTCTACAAGAAGTTTGGCGAACCGAACGGATTCCGGAAGATTGGAAAGATGCTCTAATCCATCCACTACATAAGAAAGGAGATAGAACGGATGTACACAACTATAGGGGGATATCTCATCTCCCAGTTTGTAACAAGATTCTATCTCAATGCCTACTAGACAGAGCACAGGGGCAGTTAGAACCTAACATTGGTGAATATCAAGCAGATTTTCGACCGGGCAGATCCTGCCCTGAACAGATCCTGAATCTAAAGTTGATCCTAAGACATCAAAAACTGTACAATAAAAATCTCGTCTGTACATTTGTGGATTTCAAAAAAGCATATGATTCTATTGACCGCGAATCTTTATTCCGAATCTTGAAAGAACAAGGACTAGATCTGAAAACGCTGGCAATTATTAAAGCAACATTAACTAACACAAGGTCAAAAGTTAAATTCATGGGTGACATCTCAGAGCCCTTCGAAATTAAAACTGGAGTGAGACAAGGGGATGGACTCTCGCCACTTTTATTTAACTGTGTTCTAGAAAAAGTAATACAGGAGTGGCGTGAAAAAAGTCGGCCCTGAATATGGACCAGCTCATTAAACTGGGGAGAACCAACATCAAAATTGATTGTCTGGCATTTGGTAACGATCTAGCAATTTTAGCTCAAGATGTATTAAAGGTACAGAAACAGATTGAAATCCTAAAAGAAACAGCAGAAAAGGTAGGACTCCAAATTTCCTTTGAAAAGACACAATACATGACCTGCAACAGAGTAAGAACGCCATTTCTAAAAACAAAATATGGTAACATCAGACGAGTCTCTCAATTCAAAATATTTCAAATATTCAGAAACGCTCATTTTGAATAGAAAGAGGGACATCGAGGACATTGAAAAGAAGGAAAGAAAAATCATAAGAAAAATCCTTCGCCTCAAACAAATAAATAGCACAACATACCGACTTCGAGAAAACCAATAAATCAAACAATACACAGATATACATAGCGATATGAGAAAAAGAAGACTTAAGTTTTACGGACACATAAAACGGATGAATCCGAGTAGGCTAACTAGACAAATAGTCGAATTTTATGAAAATAGGAGTAGAGCTAAAGTAGAAATAATTAAATGGATTGCTGCAATTAAAGAGTACCTAAGATCAGCCAATATTACACAAAGTGAAATTCAGGATAGAGGCTGTTTCAGACACAAGGTTAACGTTTGGAAGGAATAATACAATGAACAGCCTAAGCCAACTGTACCTTGTTTTATTCATTCATGATTAGTATTAATTGCTATGATGATACAATTATAGTGGAGGAGTCGCTGGAGCACCCTGTATAACTAGGCAATGTTCGATTTAATTAAAAAATAGCTAGTAAACGTGTAGTTATTTTAAAATATAAAAAACTCTTTGTTCAAATAATTAATTGGCCTTAACAAACAAAACTGAACGTGGTCGGAAACAAATAACAACAAAAAACGAACCTGAAGAAAAAACTCTTTTTCAAATCAAATATTGGCTTGATTATTATTTCATATTTCATGCAGGGGGCCTCTCTGGGAGAATCCTCCTTGTTTAGAAATTATTCCAAATTGGAATTTGTTTCAAAAGAAAACAAATCTCACATGCAAGACTATAAATAATTTATATTATCGGGTAGATATTAAAAATTAAACATACATGTGGTTTAAACAACAAAATAAACGTGATTTTTTATTAGACTATACTGGAAAACAAAAAACAATGCAAGATTATGAAAGAAAGTAATTCCCAAGATTTTCCGGATGCAGCCTTGATGAAATATCTCGAGTTATTACAGTTGCTTACGAGACTGGACCTAAGTTTCAGCTCCATACAGAAGAGTGGGAACTATAGTGAATGATTGATGAAAATTTGATGAAAATCAAATTAAAATCATTTTGGAAGAAAATTCTGGTTCTGACTATGAAGATGGCAACGACAGCGAGGTAGAAGATTTTATTGAAATGCAAGAGAATAGATACGAAATCGACCAAGAGGTAATTCTGAACATGAGCAAGTTAGTTATTCTGGACAGGAGGGTGATTCTCAAATGGAGTCAGAAGATCATCTAACGTCTCGGAGGAATTATTACCTGGGAAAGGATGGTGGAACGAGATAAGTTGTATACAAAAGTACTTGTAAAACTTATAGACTTTTTGGCATAGCTTCACCCTATTACACATTCGTAACCTCAACTCAAGAAATTTCAATTTTTAAAGAAAATTCAATGATGCTACAAAAGGCGCTATAATTTCTAACAGCAATGATTCTGTCAGATATCAAGGACAATCATACCAACTTACAAAACAAATTGTTAAATCGGCAAATACAGCGCGCGTATTTTCAAAATCAGTATGGTGCGTTTCAAGCGTTGAATGATTGACTACAGTAAATTCTTAACAACCCCTGTCGTAGCGAAATCCGGCAAAGTTGCAAGAAACGTAAACAGGGTCGGACCTAATAAAATAACAGGTAAAAAAGATAAAATTAATTTTATACCTGGTTAAGCAGTTTCGAAATATTTTAGTTTAGTTTGTATTCTTTTCTTGCAGGGCAGTTCTATAATTTTGATCGTATTTTTTATTATTTCAAACATGCTATAAATGTGGCGTTCTTGGCAAGATAATGATTATTGTGCCTCCGGTAGTGCTAATTTTAAAAGAAAACATTTATCACCCGATGCTAAGCAGATTTGTTAAAAATGTGTATGTTTCTTTATTGAATAGGAAGCTGAGTGTAAATGCAGCCGCAGCAGAAAAGACTTCATTAACGAAAATTTCGGTTATTTCGGTTTTCTACAGTTAAAGATATTGTGACGAAACCAATTAATGCTAAAAAATTCCGTAGAATACTTAGAAAGAAGACTTAATTCGAAGCAAAATAAATGCCATATATTAAAAGCAAAATGTCTATATTGCATTCACTGTAACAGCAACCAAAAAAAGATGAAACCAACATTGCAGCAGAACTAGTCTCCGGAGAATATTATCTCAAATGGGTTTTGCATATCGAATCATTAATAAAAGACTAATAATAATAGAATGGGATACACAGCAATTGCGATGATGGTGGTTTGACTACTTAAACACTATAAAAAAATACAGATTAGAAAATCGTCCCATTATATATCTTAATAAAACATGGTTTGATACACATGAGAGGTAGATATATCAAGAAAATGCCAAACCAAAGCCCCAGCAAACAAAGGAAATATAATTACAATTTTACATACTGGTTTCGAGGATGGATGGGTCCCAAATTGTTTATGCTTGTCCTCCAATAATATTAAACATTCATTTTCATTCAGCCTCTTGCCCAATGCGCCTAAGGAAAGCGTAATTGTAATGGACAATGCTAGTTGCCAAAATTATAACCACCAAAAATAAAGTTCCTAATGTAAATATATTCCATATGGTAAAAAACGACATATACTTCGAAAATACATGTAAAAATATGATGTTCTAGAAATGTTAAAGACATTTACCCCTCAGGGGTTCAGAGTGGAAGTCCTGGTTCTTCCTCTGAATACGGGCTTGACGTCCCCGAGGTACCCTAGTCATGTTGTGATTGTCCTGTAAATGTCCCTGATCGTTTGATTTCCCCTTAAGCCAAACTGTAGCGCGACCCGTGGTGAGGGCTGAATGGCAGCTGAGGGTATCAGCTGTTGTGAACGGGGCCTCCAAAGTACCTCCCGTCCCTTTGGAGTATTTAGGGTTTCTGCAATAAGGAGCACTGTTGCAGTCGACCTCCTTTCTTCCAATCTCGTGGGAACTATATGTCCTTTAACAATTCATCTTACCCCCTATTATCAGGGTCGAAAAGACCCCGGATTGCGTCTCCAGTAGAGAATAATAATAAATGTTCTGATTTTGACAAATACTTTACAATTAAAAGCTGCGAAGGATCGCTAAAAAATGTTTCACCATTTATCATTCATAAAGTCATTTTGGGAAATGTAGGTGACATAGAATCTATTAAAAAACTAAGAGACGGTACGTTACTAGCAGTTGTTTCAAATGCTAAACAGGCCAAGAGTATACTGGATCTCAAAAAAGTGCACACATTTGATGTTGTGGTTGAGCCGCACAAATCCTTGAATTATTGTAAAGGAGTAATCTCGAGCACTGACCTCCTAAATTGCGAAGAGTCGGAAATTCTGGAAAATTTGAAGCAGCATGGAGTTGAGGCTGTCAAAAGAATCACCACAAAAAAAGAAGGTACAATCTCTCCAACCAGCAGTTTAATATTAACATTTAGAAAACCTGCTTTACCTGACAGAATTAAGGCTGGCTACCTATCATTAAGAGTCAGACAGTACGTTCCTAACCCTATGAGATGTTTCCAGTGCCAAAGATTCGGTCACATATCATCGGATTGTTCATTTTCCCCAGTATGCCCTTCCTGTGGCGGTGCCGTACATGATGGTTCTCAGTGCTCACTTGCCCCAATTTGCCCCAACTGTAATGGCGATCATTCCCCTAGGTACAGAGGTTGCATCGTATTCAAAGAAGAATACCAAATCCAGAGAATAAAAGTATCGGAAAAAATCCCTTATTTTGTCGCGAAGGCTAAGGTCAAAAGCACCTTCCCCTCCAGTACCTCCAGTTTTGCAACTGTCGTAAGTCGTAGTAAAACCATGGTGTCTACTGCTACGCAATGTGAAATCAACATTAACCAGTGCCCTTCTAAAGCACTTGATAAGGCGCCACTCACTACACCTCGTGACCCCCTTCCTCCTTCCTCCCCCTCTATTCCTCCATCCTCCCTCCCTGTCAATCTCCCCTCGCCCACTCCTCCTACTGCATCCAAAGCTCCCCCACTCGTCGTCCCCAAGCCCACCCTCCCTCCTCCTCCTTCTTCCCTTTCTCTCTCCACTACACAAACTCCCTCAAATTCCCTTCCCACCCATCATCCAAAAATACCCTCAAATAAAACAGCTCACAAAAACCCGAGATCTCTATCCCAGTCCTCTAACAAATCCTCTTCCACTGAGGACATGGATCTAGACTGCTCGTCAAAACCAAAGACAAAAGAGAGCAAACCAACTTCTCGACGACCTAACATTAGAAGGTAGTACTTACTCCTTTTATAGGTGTCACCAGGCTTATCTAACCTCCTAAAATTCACATTCAATCCAACCATAATTCAATGGAATATTAATGGCTTCAACAAAAAGTTCGAAGAATTGAAGTTAATCGCCTCAAGTTATAAGCCTGCCATTATTCTTTTACAAGAAACAAATTTTAACGATTCTTCCTGCCCTAGTTTTAAGAACTATAACATTATAAGAAAAGACAGGGAACAAGCCCTGCGATCTTCAGGAGGTGTAGCTATTCTGGTACACGAGTCCCTAGACTATTCCACTATCCAAATTGATTCCGGTGTAGAAGTCATAGCAATTTCCACTCACTTTGTCAAGAAAGTATCCATCTGCAACGTTTATATCCCTCCTTCCACGCCATTTTCTCTACAGGATCTCAACAATATCCTTTCAAAACTCCCTCCCCCCTTCATAATGTGCGGAGACTTTAACTCCCATAATGTAATGTGGGGTTCCTCTAGAACAGATAGCAGAGGATTAATCCTTCAGGACTTCCTAATCTCAAACAACATTTCCCTCCTAAATCCTCCAGTCCATACCCATGCATGCCTAGCTTCTTTAACCTTTTCATCCTTAGACCTTTCCCTCTGTTCTCCTGACCTTTTCACTACCCTACAGTGGGATATCATGGAAGATCTACACGGAAGTGATCACTTCCCAATCAGAATCTCCTCTATAGGCTGGCATCAACCTAAATTGCCTAGAAAAACTTTTAATCTATCCAAAGCAGATTGGACCAAATTTCGAGACTCGTACATCCTTCCAAACTTAACGTTTGCCGATGAGGACTCAGCCCTTGATACCTTTGTCCATTCAATCATTGCTGCAGCAGATTCCAGCATTCCTCACTGTAATATCCAACACCACAAACCCCCAGTCCCCTGGTGGAACGATGACTGTAGAATGGTGATCAGGGAAAGAAAATCGGCACTGAATCGCTTCAAACACTGTCCTACTTTGGAAAATATTATCATCTTCAAAAGATGCCGAGCAAAAGCTCGTAGGACGATTTTAAACGCAAAGCGATCTTCCTGGGCTGAATACATCAAATCTATAAATTCGTCTCTCAGCAGTGGGGAATTTTGGCAAAAAATCAAAAGGTTTCGAGGTAGTCCTCTTCAGTCAATACAGGGCCTAATTAGTGATGATCAATGGATCTCCAATAGGGTTGATATTGCGAACTGTTTTGCGAATTTTTTCTCCAATGTATCTGGCGACAATAACCTTAGCACTTCCCAGCTAAATCAGAGATCTTCCCAATCAGTAAACTTCGACGTTGACGATTCTCCCCTCCAGCACTACAACCTCCCTTTTAGCTTTGATGAACTCTTAAATTCTCTCTCTAGAAGCAGAAATAGTGCCCCGGGGCCTGACTTAATCCTAATTCCCATGATCCGCAATCTCCCTCAAGCGGCTCTAGACAATTTGCTGGATCTTTATAACGGCTACTGGAGAACAGGCACGTACCCATCTGCCTGGAAGAAATCTATCATGATTCCAATACATAAACATGGCAAACCTCGTTCCTCACCTGGTAGTTACCGTCCAATCTCGCTGACTGACCATCTGGGCAAGATCTTTGAAAGAATGGTAAATACTCGCCTTGCCTGGTACATTGAATCTCACAATCTATTAGATCCTTATCAACTGGGATTCAGGCAATCGAGATCTACCATTGATCATCTCACGGGCTTCCATAATGATGTTTGTACTTCATTCCAAAGGAAAAACCATTTAGTTGCTGCTTTCTTAGACATTTCCAATGCTTTTGATATGGTATGGCGGCCCACCATCCTGAACACTTTACATCAGTGGGGCCTCAGAGGCCGGTTACCTAAATTCATATCAAACTTCCTCTCTGATAGACTTTTTAATGTCAGGATTGATGGTCATCTATCTGATCCACTCCCCTTACTAAATGGAGTCCCTCAGGGTTCAGTGCTGAGCCCTACCCTTTTTAATATAGCCATGAACAACATTCAAAGATACCTTAGCCCTACGATCACTCACAGATTATACGCAGATGACATCCTACTATATTACCAGTCTCCCAATCCAAGAGTCTGCGAAAGAATCCTCCAATCTAACTTGAACTCACTGGAAAAATGGACCAAAGCCACAGGTCTCTCTTTGTCGTCCACAAAATCCGCTATTGTGCATTTTTGCAGAAGACAAAAATGTTCCCGTCTGCATTCAATAACTCTTCAAAACAAAACTTTACCAACAGTTTCGTCTCACAAGTTTCTCGGACTCACCTTCGATTACAGACTATCATGGAAAGATCACATCCAATCTCTGAAGGCTAAATGTACTCGCGACTTGGGAATATTAAAGATGCTTTCAAACCACAACTGGGGTTCGGATCATCTCTGCCTTCTTAAATTATATAAAGCAATTATTAGATCCAAACTGGACTATGGCAGCATAATTTTTGCTACGGCTCCCAAATCTTATCTGCGCTCACTGGATGTCATCCAGAATACATCACTAAGACTTATAACTGGAGCTTTTATCACCAGCCCAACTCCCAGTTTACATAGCATCATGAGTTTAGAGCCCCTATCCATCAGGAGGAAGTATCTACTCTTAAAGTATGCTACGGATCTCTGGCAGAGACCATTCATTCCTGGACATCAGTCATTCTTCCATCCTCCCCCAATACCCCCAATAGCCTCCACTCATAACCTAACCCTAGACCTCAGACGCACCTTCCAGCAACTATCTGAAGAGTCCAACACCCAATTGCAAGTTCCTCTCCCAATTAGCACTACTTCTACTCCTCCGTGGTTATTACATCCCATCCAGGTTGATTTTTCCTTACTAAAATATGATAAAGAATCTACGTGCTCTTCTGTCTACAAATCCAGTATAAACAACATTATCCAGTCCAAATCTCCATGCCAAACAATTTATACAGATGGATCTAAGTCAGACCATGGAGTCGGTTGTGGCTTTGTTCATGACAGATCCTCCTCAGGCTTTAAGTTGCCCGCCACAACAAGTGTACTAACCGCTGAGCTAGTGGCCATTGAAAGATCCCTCAGCTATATCAAGTTAAATCCCGCAAATTGCTGGATCATATTCTCAGATTCTAAGAATGCACTATCCATGATCCAAAATCGCATCATTTCCCATCCAGTTATAGTGCTAATTATGGATCTTATAGAAGATATTGTAGCACATGATTCTTCTCTTCTCTTCGTTTGGTGTCCCGGTCACAAGGCCATCAAAGGTAATGAGGAAGCAGATTTACTTGCAAAATACTCCATTCAGCATGGTCAACCTTATATGCGCTGCTTCTATCCAAAAGACCATCTCTCATCGGTGAAATCCTTCTCGCAATCTTTAATGCAATCCTACTGGGATGATCCACAGAAAGTCAATAAGCTGAGATATATTAAACCATTATTCTCCCAACCTCCACCAGAACATCTGGTAAGTAGGAAAATTACAGTAAAATGGATGAGACTCATGATTGGTCACTGCAGATTTACACATGAATATCTACTAAAACGAGAAGGTCCCCCGCTCTGCGAATTTTGCAACGATCCCCTATCCGTCAAGCACATTCTTACCGAATGCACGGCATTATACCCTCTCAGATCCTTTTTTGACCTCAATCAGGACCTTTCTCGAAACCTTTGCTCAGACAACATATCTAACACCTTAGCTTATCTGAAAGAAATTAACTATCTCACTAAAATCTAGTCACTGCTAGCGACATTTCATTCTAGTGTGAGTTATTTGCAGCAAAATCAAACTTATCAACACATCTGTGATAGCTTATCCTGCGACGAAACCCATCTGTGATAGAAGCCATCTGTGATAGAACTGATCTGTGATACTAATAACCTGTGATATTTATTAATCCATTCAATGTCTGTCTTTTAAGTGAGTTCCATATTCATAAGTTAAAGTTCCTGGTCGCTAAATGATCTTGATATCGATGCGACCTAAACTTGAAAATTCTCTCTCTCTCTTAAAGACATTTAATATTAAAAAGGAATATGTGGCTAATATCAGGTAAAATCCAATGTTAGAGTAAAAAACATTTCTCTGACTCTAAGTGCAAGTGCTGCAACATTAATTAGGAAGGTTGTAGATAGTATTCCCAAAGAAAGTTGGATGAATTCGATTAACCATGTTGTTAAAATAAAAGATTCCTATGTATCATTTACTAATAATATAGAACCACTTATTATTAATGATGATCAAAGTGACAGAGAGCAAAATCGAATTAAATGTATAATAAAATTTAAATTTATTTATTTATTTTTATTGTACTAATAAATTCAAAATAAACAAACCAATAAACAATGTTTTGGTCATACATAACAATAACAATAATAATTAAATCATAATTTAAAAACATTTTATTTTTCCCAAAATTATTCAGAAGTTAAACCGCTCCGACCCTGATGCCTTTTAAGAAACTACGAACATTTTTATTGGCATTTATTGGCACAATTAACTTATCTTGAAACGGACTATACCCTTACGCTTTGATTATAGTGGTGAATATTAAACTATTTATACAAAACTGCTAAAAGCATTCTCCAATGAGATCAAAGGGTAAAAAGCGAAAATTAAATGTAATTTTACGCATATCATCGATGTAACTGAGCAACCATTAATCTTGAATTAACACTCCGTCTCTCAAAATGTAAATTTAACTCTCCACGATTATAATATGATAATTGACTATAAATCCGCGATAGGGCCATGTTTAATCAAATTTAGTGCAGGTCCTGAAACTAATAACCCATCGACGCACTATATTTCAAATGGTCACAAATCGCAAAATCATCATTAAAACAAACTAATTCGATCAATTTTGGCTGCTAACCGTTTTCCCAGCAAAATTACATTTTGTGATGTAAAATTGTTCTTATTTCGGTGAATGGAGCGTCATTTTGAATTAGCAAAATTATTAATCTCCCAAAAACGTTAGTATGAACGTGTAGTGGATAAAATACGGGGGTCAATCAAATATAAAACGACATTTTACTATTACTTTCCTCAGCCAATCACACCGTTATCCGAAACAATAGTGACAATTTTGTTATCAAGATCCCATTCTGTTAAAATGACGGATCTATTAGAGGCAATATTTTGTCCTGTGTGGTGAATAGAAGTCATTTCTTTTATACTTAATGCTCGTGAATGTAATATTATATCATGGATAAAATGGCAAGTTAGTAGTAGATATGATATGTTGTTATCTGACTGCCAAATATATGTAATAAATGAAACGTATTTCACTTCACGCAGAATAGTTTCTCTCAGTTTTACTCTTAGTTTTACTTCACTCAGTTTTACTCCTTACGTTATGATACTGACGTAGGCTTACTAAAATAATTAAACCGAACTGTTGCGAGTACCGACGAGACGTTACAATGATACGATATCAATAAAAAATGACAACACACTACACAACCTAAAAGGCAAAACATCGTCGACGCATAGATCATAAATAAAAAGAGAAGCATAGATTAACCCCCACTGTTGGCCGTTCTGCGTTCGGCTTCGGTATCTTCAATTGCGGTTCTGAATCCGTATGCGAATTTAAAGATTGACTCCGGAATATACGGATCCTTTTAATACTCGGATTCACGGATATTATAGATACGCATTCTCACATCACTAGTTCTTTTATCAGTACAGCCATGAATGAGCTACAGGTAACACCGTCCGTTGCGCCACGAGTTATAATAAAGTTTTTAACTAAGAAAGGCGTTAAACCATCCGAAATATTAACTCGGTCGAAGGTTCAGTATGGGGACGATACCCTGTCTATGACCCAAGTGTTTGGGTGGACCAAGAGTGGTCGAGAAAGGGTGGTAAATGTAAGTGATAATCGACGTCCCAGTCAAGTGTCACTGCCGACAATATTGGTGCAGTTCGACCTTATCGAAAGTGATCGGCGGCTCCATATTCATGAAAACGCTTTAAAGGCGGGTATTAGCTTCGGAAGTGCACAAACAATCATGAGAAATCATCTGGGCTTCAATAACGAAGGAAAAACTGGAGAATATGGGAAACCCTTGGACACCCTCCACACAGTCTAGATTTGAAATTCATAAACTTTCAAACCTCTGGGAAAAATATTCGAAAAATGATCAATAGTTTTTTTGTATTTTCTTATAAATAATAAATATGTATAAAAAAAATCTGACTTATATTTGATTCACCCTCGTACGATAGGGCGAAACTTAAAAAAATAGTTTCCTTGCCCTACTCATTCAAAGCAGTAATTTCGCCATCACTTTCACAAAAAAATGAGGCCCCTGTAAATGTTCATTTAGGTTAGGAAAACAAATAATCGCTGAGAAATAGATCTGGATAGGGTAAGTCCGTGAGAAATGACCGTAAGAAGACTCAAAAAAAACACTCGTTAGGTGTCGCTAGTATCACTCACTCAGTTTGTTTCAAGCCGTGCCTACGAACAACTGCGCGCAAAAATATTTGTGAATAAAATACCAAAAGTAAGTAAAATCGACCTGTTTTCTTTTACCTAGTGTGAAAATTAGTCAAGGAGTTCATAAAACTTACTTTTTTTGAAACTTCTCGACACACGCTTCAATCTCCTTAGCGAAACGTGCGTCAAGAAGTTGAAAAAAAAAGTGATTTGGCATTTAGTGGTACATCTCTTCAAGTTTATTGTTTCACACCAAAGGTTCCAATAGAAGAATTAAAGAAGTTCATGTTACAAGTTGTGGTTGTATAGGTTTTGAAAAATTTTGTGTTTTATAGTAATTTCAGAATAGTTTATGAATCGTGTTTGAACATAACCTCAAAATATCCACGAGGGCTCATAAATTTTGTCACGTGACTGCTGTGACCACTTCTACTGAAAAATTAGGAAAAATCGCCTCATTCAGCCAGGGTGTGATGGTCATAGTATTACTAGGGATGTTTTCATATTTTTTGAACTAAGACAAGCATGTTTGTTTAATTTCAGATGCCAAATAAATACTAAAGAAAAGCATTAGCTACCCGAGGTAATGGGAGCTCGTGACTGTTGATGGATTCATCACTATAAATATTAAAAAGCAAAGAAAGTTTACTGGTGCTCCACGTTAATGCTTTACCATTCCTTTATCCACCACCCAAAGCGTCAACAAGGGTCTTCCCAGACCTGTTTTAGGCCTTAAGCCGTCATCACTTGGGCTCAAGCTGAACGCTTTTAGAGAAGATGAAGAAATGGTTAAAGCCATGACTATAGAAATAGGCCATGTCGAATGGTAGCTGCAATATGGCAGAGTGTACGAATGGCAAACTGTACGAGATCGTTAGTGGCCGTCTAACCTTGGGTAAGTACCAGGTACGTACAAAAAAAAAGTGTAGTGGGCTTGAGGAGAAAAGTTTTAAAAAGAAAAGAAAAATCACCCCGTTGGTGCTTTACATTCCAGTAAATTGTAAATAGTAAAAAAAGATCATAAATACGAGAACCGAATATTACACTGGGGAACAGCAATTTTGTTGACTTGGATCTGTGACTTGTTTTTGACTAATTTTTCATCTCTGAATTCAAAAATATTCACAGTTTTTCTCTATCACGTCAAGTTCTTAAGCTACAGCATACCCCTCATTTTACCTTAAAAGTGTATATACGAAAGGAAATAAGGTGAGATCTGACCAAATAGATTAGAATATTTTATTCATACAGAGGTTAACATATTATTAAAAGTTAAATTGTGTTTATACAAAAAATAAATAAAATATATTATGGTAAAAATGTCTTCTTATAGCTTTTCCTGGAGTGTTCAGTTTGTGGACATTCTCGCTTGATGCTCCAACAGTAGTCAGCCATCATACTGACATCCCATCTAACTTGATACCGCGCTTCCATAACCTTTAGATCTTGGTGGAATTGCTCGCCCTGTTCATCACTAACAGCACCAAGATTTTCTGGGAAGTTAGCAAGATGACTATGTAAGAAATGCAGTTTGATACTCATATTGCAACCAAGCTTTTTAAAGCTCTCCAAGAGTTGTTGAACAATTTCGATGTAATTCGGGGCTCGTGTATTTCAAAGAATATTTTTAAAAGCCAACCAAGCATTCCTTTAAAGTTCGGTCATTATTTCAGTCAAATTTTCATCTTTAACGAGTTGCCGATTCTGTGGACCATCAAACACACCAGAATGTCACTTTTACAACACCAAGAATGTCAATTTTATGTTTGTTTTTCTTGATGAATCCTGATGTTTTCACTATGCAAAAGTAGCAATCACTTAAGTGATCTTTGGGCTCTCGCCAAACCATTGGTATACCAAATGAAAGTTTATTACGTGTTCTCTTCGTCCACATTCATAAACTCTCTACACACTGCTTGCACACTTTATGAGGGGCCCATGATTTATCTTGGTCACCTATTTTCGCTTTAAAATAAGCAAAATAGGCTTGCCTGACAAATGTACTAATATTAGTCCGTTGAATGGGGATGGTAAAACTGCTACATATATAACAAAATGAATCAGGGCCTGAATAAGCACTTACGACGAGAACGACCAGAGGCAGACATAACGAAAATCTGTAGTTGTGTATGTATACTTTGACTTCACTATATCAGAGCGACACAGACCCGCATACTTTAGCATCTCATGCGTAACTGACCGAACTAGTTTTGGATGACGCAACGTCACTCACGCCCCGCCTCCTATGTCGAAGAAGGTTCGCCGGTGCGAGAACAGTAGTGACTTCTGTGATTCGCCAAGCTTAGTCGGATGCGCAACAACTGTAGAGAAAAAACTTGACGTGATAGAAAAAAACTAAATAAAGTTTTGAAATTAGCATGTCAATTTACATATAAAACAACTTCAATATCGAACTCAACATAAATTATTTTTCAAATTGTTCCCCAGTGTTATTAATTAAAATAATGGAATAACTTTATAATTAAACAATCATTGAACTTCTAAACTCGGTGTGTTACTATACATTATAAGGAGGTTTACAAAATATATGATTATATAGTAATATAGTTACATAGCAGTTTAATTTAAGTACGTTCCACACGAATGGAGGTGATATTCGGTAATTGCTACATAATCCGGGCATGGTCGTTTTGGTATGGTAACTAGAAAACTGATAAAACACTTTGTAAATAAAGTAAGTCACGCAATACCGATAACGATCTGAATCAGGTTTTTGTTAGCTCTAGGGTAAACGAAACACAAACCATTAATTTCATAAATTTCCACAATTCATGGATAAAGCAACTTTGCGTAGTGATGGGAGAAGGCATATTGTTTAGTAAACATAATTTGGAATAAAACTAATAATAGATTAACTTTTTAAGTATATGAATTGTATTTGTCTTGAGTTAATCTGGAAGTGCGATGGTAGTGTGAAAAATCAGATATTTTTAAATTTAATATTTTATGAAATTATTTTCAACGTCCTTTTAGCTCAATACACTTCGTTGATGATTTTCATGTTGTTCAATGTTTACAAACGTGCTATTTTACATAATTTACAAAAGTACTATTTGTCACAGTGTGCAAAATAGTCATCTGTCGACGATTGTTTTATTTCTTCAAGTTTTAGAAACTAAAAGAAGTCGGAGGGACTTGATCAAGCCCGGAGAGTAGGATGGATGCGGCATCGGTTTGTAGTGGAAATTGATCGATTTCGCAGCCGTGGACGAATGGGGAAAACAACACATTTTTTCTTTGTCGAATGGGGGCATTTTTGATCAACTCTCAGTAAAATTTGAGCAATTTTCAACTATAGTCATGAATCGCCATAGAAAATTCTTTGAATTTCTTTTAGACATTTTTAAAAACCGCTAGGAAGTGGTCTACAGTGGAGTGCAATGGTGCATTTTTGGTCGGCAGTGAGCACCATTTCATATAGCATATTTATTCATGTTTATAAAGAGAAAGAAATCGGAGAAGATCAAGTCCGGAAAATGCGGTGGAAGCATTTGTTTGTAATACAAACTGCTCAATTTCGCTGTTTCAGTGGAGGAGATCACTATCCAATAGGCGGGTGTCTTGATGTTGTGAAACCCCACGTTTTTCTTTGTCAAATGAGAGCATTTCTTCGGAAAAGCTTCCGCGGTCGGTAATATTAGAATTACTAGGTTCTCGGGTAGAACCGCGTTTTAGATTTATAAAATCTCGACGTTTCGGCTTCTACTTTAAAGCCATTTTCAAGAGAATGTAGTTGATTTACTCCGAGGCCTCAATCTGCCAACTCCCCAGAGTTCACAACCAGAAACGAACATGGACGGCGCGACCTCTGTATTAATAGGTGAGGTTGTAGGTGGGGTGCTCAGTTGAGGGGTGGGTGAGACGGGAGGTGGACGTTTGACTAGAAGGGTTTCGGATGGGTAATTTGGAAATAAGCGGTTTCCATGTATTTAGAATTCTAAGACCGTCGTCCCTCTTGTTTAAGCAGTCTGGACGTTTGTCGATCTCAATTGCTTCACGAATTATGCAGGGTTTGCAGGAATATATAGGTGCGATTACTTTGGCCCTGTCGAAATCTATTTTGTGACCCGTTTGAAGATGATGTTCTGCTAAAGTCGAGGAGAGATCAGATTTTCCGGACGGCGAGAAAATGCTCGTATATACGATTTTGGATACGTCTATTAGTTTGACCGATATATGATTGGGAGCAGCCAAAACAAGGAATCTCATAGACACCATGTGACTCCTGTGGAATATTATCCTTCACTGGTCTGGGGAAACTGGATATATTTCTTTCTGTTGTAAATATCGTTTCGATATTACGGGATCTGAATACGTGGCAAATTTTATCAATAACTCCCTTGATGTATCGCAGAAGAACTTCGGGATCTTGGGACAATTCTCTAGTAGATTGGTTGGTATGACAGGTTGCCTGAACTTTATTAATATGCCCTTTTATTTGACGCATGTCATAGCCGTTTTGAATTAGTGCCGTTTCTAATAAATTAAGTTCGGTTTGCCTATGTTCCCTATCCGACAATCTTAGTGATCTCGTGACTACAGTTTTGACTACCGAATTAAATTGGGATGGATGATAATGTAAGTTTGCATTTAGATAACAGTTTGTGTGGGTAGACAGAATAGAAGAAGCTTTGTCTGGTCTTTTTGATATTAGAATGTCAAGAAAAGGGAAAGCAGAATTGTTTTCAGTCTCCATTGTAAATTGGACCTGGGGATGTATACTGTTCAAATGCGAAAGGAACAGATTTAAAGACTGTGGTCCGTGCGGCCAAATGACGAAGGTGTCATGTACATATCAGAACCAGCAAGTAGGTTTCAACGGACTGGTGTTAATGAAAATAGTGGCTATGACCGGAGGACGAGGGGAGCCAAAAGGAGCTCCACGAATTTGTTTAAAGAATTTATTTTTGAAATTGAAATATGTATTGGACATGAAATGTTCTATAAAACTAAGAATATCCGTTGATGTGTGGTGTTTGTTTTTTAGAATGTCTAGAGTTTCTGGAAGGGGAATGTTTGTAAATAACGAGACAATATCAAAACTAACCAAAATGACACTTTCGGATATACTGTGCCTTTATAGTAGCTCAATGAAATGAGAGGAATTTTTGATGTAGAACGGTGATTTTTCCACGAGCGCCTGTAGAGTTTTCGCTAAATATCTTGCTAATTTGTCAGTTGGTAAACGATATGCGTACGATGGGACGAAGAGGAATGCCAGTTTTATGGATTTTTGGGAGGCCGTACATTTTTGGGATACGAGAAGATTTTTCGCGATGTATTATAGCCTTTTTATCATCTGAAGGAAGATTAGAATTATTGATGACAGAACGCGTTTTCTTCTCTAGATATGTTGTAGGGTCATTAGGAATTTGCTTATAGTTTGTACTCTCTAACAGATGAGACATTTTAATTTCATAGTCAACAGTATTAAGTATGACCATGGCATTCTCTTTGTCGGCTGGAAGAATTGTTATATCTGAATTCTTAACTCAAGTAAGGCTCATTTTTCGTCCGACGGAAGATTAGATCTCAGGGGTTCTACGGGGGAACGAGGGATCTATTAGATCTCGGGGAAACGACGAAGGATTCTGGCAATGTCTTGGCGGGTTTCTTCGGCTTCAAGGGCAGGTAGGTGGGATAAAGCATCTTCCGTTTGGGAAATTATTTTCTCTACTGGGATAGTGTTAGGAGTCACGGCGAAATTAAAACATTTTGATAAGGCTCTATGGCTCTGAATCGCTAAGGTGGGAAATTAAAAAAATTGTGTACAAAATTGGTCGATGCAGGTGTTGGCGTGGGTTCTGGATTTTAGGATTTAATAAGGCGTAGAAGTTTTTCTTTTTGGATGTCAGTTTTTTGTTGGGCGATATGTAAATGAAAATGGCTTCAAATTGGAAGCCGAAACGTCGAGATTTTATATATCTAAAACGCGGTTCTACCCGAGAACCTAGTAATTACTAGAAGTCCATCTGGACTCACCAGTGAAACTGATTACATCATGTCAAACAATAAAGCAATATTTTGCAATTGTACTGTCCTTAATATGGGAAGTGACCACCGAATGGTACGAGCAAACAATGTGCTTAAAAAGGCGGCTTCAATAGCACCAGAAGATAAATGTTTCAAAGAGTCAAAAATTTCCAATGAGACCATTAATTTAATGAAAAAACGCCGGACAATGGAGAATGCAGGCAGTCCTTTTGGTAGGGTCGAGTACGTTGAGTTTTGCAAAACTATAAGAAAACGTATTCGAGAGGAAACGCGTCGATTCAACATGCAGCTAGTGCAAAAAAACTTTGGAAAAAAACAGGGGAATTAACAAAGCTAAGCAGAAGCAGAGAAGGAAAAGAACACAAATGTTGTCCTTAATGCGTGAGGAAGGTACAATCTGCAGGAAACGGACGGAAATTTTAGAGGTTGTCCGAAGATTTTATTCCAAGTATATGAGGACCAGAATCAGACAAGAACAGCAATGCCTACTGAAGAACAAATGCCGGATATCCTGGTGGAGGAAGTGACAAAAGCTATAGACTCGATGAAAAATGGCAAGGCTCCAGAAGAGGATAGTATAACGGTGGAGATGTTAAAAGCTGGTGGTCAGACCTTACATAAAACACTGGCAAGATTATACACAAAATGCCTCAAACAACAAGAAGTACCCAGCTTATGGAAAAATGCAGAAGGGATTCCTTTATTTTAAAGAACTACCTCCCAATAAGCCTCCTATCAGTGGTGTACAAAGTTTTCACCAAGATAATATCCAAAAGAATACTAAGAAAACTTAATGACACACAACCAAAGGAACAAGCAGCATTCAGAAGTGGATTCAGTACATTGGATCATATCCAGGTTCTACAGCAGGTTATAGAAAAACACAACGAATACACTATGCCACTGTACTTGGCATGTATCGATTATGAAAAAGCATTTGATTCAATCTCAAAGCGGGCCGTAATGGATGCATTGCTTAATCAAGATGTAGAGAAAGCCTATGTAAACCTACTACGATCGATATATGATGAAGCTACAGCCATAGTCCACCTTGATGATCTTGAGGTGGGAATAAATGTAGAGCGGGCGTATGGCAGTGTGTCCTGCCCGCTATGACATACGGAAGTGTGACCTGGACACTCACATTACAGACAGTTCAAAACTTCGAGTAGCACAGAGGGGAATGGAAAACTGTATGCTTGGCATTACTAGACGGGATAGAAATACCTGCATATGGATCAGAGAACAAACGAAATTGAATGACATCATTGGAAGAATAAAGCAATTGAAATGGAAGTGGGCAGGCCCTGTAGCGAAGCGATGTGACGAAACATGGACCAGTGCGGTCCTGGACTGGATACCGCTTGATCGCAAACGTCCACGGAGAAGACCGAAAATACGATGGACTGATGATATTATTAAGTATATTGGACCAGAATGGCAAAGGAAAGCTCAGGACCGCGAGAGTTGGAAGCATGCTGAAGAGGCCTTCATCCTGTAGTGGATTGATACGGGTTGATGATGATGATGATTTATATATATATATATATATATATATATATATATATATATATATATATATATATATATATATAAGAAATGGTTCACCCTTTCTCCACGTGGTGCCACCGCTCGTCTCCTGACCAACAGCCGAGCTCCAGATGAACGCAAGGGGAGCAGTTGAGAGAGACGATCGCGGCCAGGCCATGTCAACTGGCCATTTTGATGGCGGGTCGTAATATCATACAACTCACGCCATCATACGGTGAATGCTCGTAGCAGTCAGGACTGCCCATAACATTCTGCCTGCAACCTCGGGTATAGTACTCGAGCTGCTTTCCTTGCGTTCGTCTGGAGCTCGGCTGATGACGGCTGAAAGGCTAGAAACCGTTCCCGAGAGATACGTGATGGCGTATGGTCGCAGTTGGACAAAGACGAACAGTGGCACCACGTGTAGAAAAGGTGAAAGATTTCTGTAATATATATAGACGACTAAAGCCATGACCATGTGGTTTTTTTTTGTTCCTTAGTGTATGTCCTGTATTATATTTCACTTTGTGTGGCATCATATCGTTCTTCTGAGAAGATTGGGCCAGCGATACCATTTCATTTCAAGACTTATGGTTTTCTTAGGTCTAAATTAATTGAATTTTTATGTTTGATTAGTGTATTATTTTTTTTATTGATTGAAAAAAATATCATAAATGTTCTAGTACTTTAATAATATAAAGCATTAAGTAATTACGTTATAACGAGGTAATTTCTAGAGTGGAAAATACTAGGAGATTTATTTTGGCAAATTTATTATATAAACTGCAGTATGAAAACGGTTATCTAGAGTGTCTTAGCATTAGTCTAGTTTTTAACATCATTCGCTGGGTTACTGGATCGACTCCAATTTATTTTCTGCCCATCGGATTTTTGTCTAGACGGTTATTTTTTCGGGAAATTGGGTCGAACTTCTTTCTCCGCAGTAATACGTATGAGCGTAATTGCAATTTCCTTCCTTTGTCTGAAATCTGCTAATCCTATGCTATTTAAGCTAAGATTCGCTCGTGGCCAGAGTTAAATTGATCGAATATATTTCTCAGTCACCAATATATATATATATATATATATATATATATATATATATATATATATATATATATATATATATATATATATATATAGGAGAGACTGAGAAATCAAGGTGTTGACAACCCCTTGAAGTTGTGCTGGATGGTGATGGAACCTTGCACTCAGGTATCTGTTCGTGTGGGTTGGTTTCCGTTAAACTGTGTGTTGTAAGCGTCCATCTTGAGACTTGATTATTAGGACATCTAGGAAGGGGAGTTTTTTGTCTTCTTCGATTTCTAAAGTGAACTGTATTTTTTGGTGGACGGAATTTAAATGGCTGTGAAATTTTTCTCCGACTATCCGACGACATCAATCGAGCAAAAGAGCTCAAAACAATCACCGACGCTTTAAAGCAGAACGGTTACTCGGCGTATAACATAAAGAAGGCTATTAACCATCAAAACAACCAACAGAAGCCAAATGAATATGAAAATAGGCCCGTAACAGTTCTGCCGTATATTAAAGGTGTCACTGCTTCGACGGATGACTGCTTCGACGACATAATATATCAGCCGTATACAAGCCACATAAAACAATAAAATCAGCCATTAGAAGTCCCAAAAATCACATCATTCTAGAAAATCCGAGCGTATACAAAATATCGTGCGGGACTTATAACATGGCATACGTCGGACAAACCAATAGAAAAATATCAGCCCGGCTCGAAGAACACAAATTGACGGTTAGAAATAAACAAACCACATCGGCTCTGTTCCAACACCATCTACAAACAGGACACAAAATCGACTTCGACAGTTGCCGACAAATTGCAAATATCCCTAACTACAAAATAAGAACCATACGAGAAACAATAGGAATAGAAAAAATCGGACGCCTAAACAGAAGAGATGATGCCCTCAATCTGCCAGACACGTGGAAACTAATAATTAACCGACAGACCGAAGCTTACCGGCTGCAGTCGGGAGAGCAACTGACTACCACTGTGACACCCCAAACATCGTCCGAGGGGGCGGAGCCAACACCAGAACCAATAAGAAGTACACACCATCACAATCTGCGACCCAGAAGAATATAAATATTAACGTGGTAAAGTTGCACAATGTTGCGCAATCGTTTGCAATTTTTGTAGGCGTTTTGTGCGGTATTGTATAACGTGAATTAAAAAGTGACGATGGCGGACCCCAATGGGTTCACCATCACGAAGGATGCTTTTAACGCATTGCAGCGTTCATTAGCAGCAAAAGACAAACGCATCGCGACGTTAGAAGAACAAGCGCAACACACGAAGCAGAATAATGAAGATGCTTACCGTGAATTGGATGATCTCAGGGACGAGAATCAAGTCCAATTGGAGGCGATTGAAGATCTCAAGCTGAGGTCCAGAACAAGCCAGAGGTTTTTCTTAAAACCGATGGCAGTGGAAAAAAAGAAATTACTGTACTTATGGAAGACGAAGAAGCTGACTGGACGTCGGCATCGGAATCTGACTATGGTAGCAGACGCAAATTCACCAAAAAACCGCGAAGAGAGCTACGAAGCCGGGGAAAGAGGATTTTCCTCCCCTCAAGAAACCGGCTAGTGAAAGCCCTTCACACGGTCCAATATTCAAGAAACCAACGTCTCCAAAGCAAAAGGAGACTGCCAAACGTCAGGAAGCTAGTGGAACCGCAAAGAATGCGACCCAGAAGAGCGACAAAATTCCACCGGTTGTCCTTAGAGACAAGGCGGATTATCTACAAATTCTTCGACTGTGTAAGGAGAAGAACATCAATCTCGGAACATCAACAATCAAACCCAATGGAGTTATGGTCAGACCACCAACTTCAGATGAGTACAGAGCACTCACCAGTTTACTCGACGAACGACAATACAAGTATCACTCGTTCTGCACTCCCGATGAACGCAATTTACGCGTTATCATCAGGGGTTTAGTGGAAGCGATTCCGGCAGCCACAGTGAGGGAAGAATTGCTCGGCCTGGGTTACCATCCGATCCACGTCGAACGATGGAAGACCAGTAAAGGAACGCCGATGGCTTTGATACAAGTAGTCATCCCTAAGGAGGAGAGGGAAATATTCGACTTGAAGACACTGTTCGATCAAGAAATAACAGTTCAAGGACAAAAATCAAATGGCCGAATTGTGCAGTGCTATAACTGCAAACAGTTCGGTCATTCTGCGAAGAAATTCCACGCAGATCCAGCATGCGTCAAGTGCGCTGAACGACATCCATCCAGGGAATGTAAGAAGGATGAGAAGAGTCCAGCCACCTGCAGCAACTGTGGAGGCTCGCACACTGCAAGCTTCCAGGGCTGCCCGGCGAGACCAACCAGCAACCAGGCAGCGAGAAGATCAGCTAACTCAACCAAAAGGGCCTTTTCAGGTCCGCCAGTCAATAAAGTTACTCCCCCGCCAACCTTCGTGTGGGGGTCTCAGCGGAACACGGTTCCAGCCACCCTGCCCGCTCCACAAGCGAATAATCCCTTCTCCGAGCTTGTGGGGCAACTAATGGGACAACTGGTTAGCCAATTTCAGGCCCAGATGTCCACCGCCCTTCAAACGCTCCTTGGAGGGCAGCAAAACTAATTCCGTGATCGTCCTCAACCTCAGGCAGCAGGCCCATGGGACCCGAACTTCTCGGGTTTTTCCAGCCTGCATAAGACCCTATCAGAAACCGCCATCAAAGTTCCTATGTCCCGTCTTCAGATGGCGGACTGCCGGCTCCCGCTGGCCGTCAGCCCGGCATTTGGTCGCGGACTCAGTCACATTCCGATGAAGACAAAAAGTCTAAATTTCAAATTAACCTCCACGAAGTTCCCCTGGACTTCGAGAAAAAAAAATAATCTTAGGTCAAACTTACCCTTTTCAGTAGGTAAGTTTGATATCACAAGGGGTAGATAGAACCCCAAAAAGGGATAAAGTCAGTACCCGTTTCGAGTGAAATAATTCGAACAAGGGTAAGGGCCTGTTCGGCCAACCCGAAAACCAGGGTGAGAAAGCGGTCCACAGCTTTCAGTCTTCAGACAAGCATTGAGAATGTCAAGACTAATAGTCTAGCACTAATAGTCTAGCACCATGGATATCTCTCTCAGTTAAATTATAAATCATATGAATATGCTGATGCCACTACTCAAACAAGGTTTACATATTCACTTAAATAGAAATGATTTACTATTGATCAAAACCTTGTCCAGACCTACTCTAAATAACTTGTTCGATGTACAGTTGAACCATGACATTCTTGGTCTTCCCATGATTCTCCCCTCTGTCTTTCCCTGCACAATCATTAACAATCAGTACGGTACAATCACTCAGTTATTAGTACTTTTTCGGTAGATCTTCTCGGTGGTCCCCCTCTTGATCTCCCCTACCTAAAATATCCACAGTATTCTTCTGAATAGCTAAATCTCAAAAGCTTCGAGCCTTTTGATCACGTATTTACTAAGGGTGGAAGCTTTTTCAGCGAATCATTCGAATTTTCAATTAATTTTCTATTTTTTTACAGCAGAAGAAAGATCTTGTAGATTGTGTTTTTATACTCCCTGTTTTATTTCTTCGGTATTATCATTATTTAAATTAACCCACGTTTCGAAATACTTATATCTATCCATTCGCTCAATATTACTGTTGTTTATTCTTAACTGTTGGGTGATCGTGAAACACTCTAGTTTGTTTTCTTTAGGTTCATATTCAGTTCGTAGAGTTTACTGATTTTAAGAAGTGTTCAAAGTTTTTTTTAAGTAAGGATATTTATTAATAATTTGATTATTAATAATCATCTCCTGATGATGCTAACATGGTTAGAGGAACGCGCGTCGCGAAGTTTAAAAAAGTGTGTTGATGCAGATGGTGTTTAGTGACAAAATCTCTTTGGGTTTAGTATTTAAGCTCATTAAAAAAAAGTTTTGGTCAGTAACAAAAAACGGATCCTTCAACACGACAACGCGAGGCCTCACGCTGCAAAAATAACACAGGAAAAAATAAGAGAGCTTAGATTGGAACTTTTACCTCATTCACCCTATTCACCAGATCTGGCGCCGTCGGATTACCACTTTTTCAGATCGTTAGGGCATGCATTAAGAGGTAAAAATTTAGCAAGGTTGGAGAAGTTAAAAAGGCACTTGTAGAAATTTTTCAATGAAAAATTGAAGGACTTTTTAAAAAAAATTGGAAATTACTTTATTAACTAATATTTAAAATTTCTTTAGAGAATTTTTCGAAGATTTCCTTATACATATATTATACAATTCAACTATAATTGATGGACTCTCCACAGATACAAAAAAAATAAATTTTGAAACGGAGTTATTACTAAAATGTCCATTACAACCCACTAAATTACCGAGATTGAAATCAAACGGCCTTCTCGCATGCAAAAGTGTATCTAGTGACAATGATTCATTGTGTAATCGAATCTGGGTACGCAATATTCTGGTTATGTTTGATTTAGTTGTCATTGTTTGCGCAAATAAGACTTAATATTTGTTATACGCTAACCGCACATGCATTTATTGTTAAAATGCAGTCTTAGTTATACATATGTCTTATCTGTTGCGTTAGAAAATACACTGTGCGTTAGAAAATACAATGTGAGACATATTTGAAAAATAATTTTTTACGATTGTTGAAATTATATATTCATACTATAGTTTTCATTTGAATATATTAATTCAAATTTCAATATTTTTCATTTTTATTTCAATTAAATTTCATTTTTATTTCACAATCCTGAGTCATTGTATAGGTAATACCTTCTAGTTTAACGAACTTTCTTTAAAAATTATTTTAGGTGCTGAGCATAGAGAAGCTTCAGCTCCATAGAGAAAAGCAGGAATAGAGAAAATCACGAATCGCACTGGGTCCAGTGTGTTCCTTGTGATTGTGAACACAATCACAATTTTGATTTGCATTTTTTGTCATTGTCTGTGTTCTGACATTTCCTTTAAGAATTAATAAATCACCCTTAACGTGCCCACATTAACATTTAAACATCCCCTTCTCTTTAAAATAATGCGAAAATCTGCCTTAATCAGTCACGTTCTCATCATCAGAAATGCAAGACTGCAAAACCCGGTCAGGTTTAGAATCTTCCTAACGATAATCCTGGTAAAATGCACCCCGCTAATGCATCAAAGTTAATTTTCCACGTTGCAGGAAACCATTAATTCACTGAATGTCACGGTCGAGAGAAAACCTTATTTATTAATAATCCTCAGAGATTCATAAATTTCGTTTTGCGATGATCAGACTTAAGAAGACACGTCAGATGCGTCTATATATCAATTTGGTTTTTCATTCGTTTTTTCGTTAAACAGGCATGGACTGGAACATCTACGTCTCCCTGGAGATATCCGGCTACGAAATGAACCAGTCATTTTTCAGACGATGGAAATTTTCGTTGGCTCGTTTAATAAACATAAATAATTTGACGTTTGGATGGAGATATTCCAAGAGAATGGGACATACATTTTTTTCTTGAAAATTATCATATCGCGTTTTTTTATGCTGAGATCCTTTTATACGTTTTAATAAACACAGAAAATACCAAATAATCTTGAAAGATATTGTGTTTCTATTTAAACTATTACCAAACAGCAACAATGTATATGGCAAACTAATTTTATGCAATTCGAATGGATATCTTCAATATTTGATTTAATTTACTACTATTAATATATATATATATATATATATATATATATATATATATATATATATATATATATATATATATATATATATATATATATATATATATATATATTGATATTGAACAACTACTAAACTTCTACTAACTATCTTCAATATTTGATTTAATTTACTACTATTAATATATATATATGAATATATATATATATATATATGTATATATATATATATATATATATATATATATATATATATATATATATATATATATTGATATTGAACAACTACTAAACTGTCCTGAGCCCTTAAACAAATTACCAACACTAAACCCTAAACAAACAAACCCAGATTCATTACCACCGAATGAAGATTTAAGATGCAATAATTAGGCAAATCAAGCGACTTAAAAATAACAAAGTTTCTGGTGAAGATGGAATCACTGCTGAATTATTGAAATCCGCTGGTCCAGGTACAATCAAGGAAATAACCAAAATTCTACAAGAAGTTTGACGAACCGAACGGATTACGAAAGATTGGAAAGATGCTCTGGAAAAGATGGATGATTGGAAAGAAAGGAGATAGAACGGATATAAACAACTACAGAGGGATAACTCTTCTTCCAGTTTGTTACAAGATTATATCTCAATGTCTACTAGACAGAGCACAAGGACAGTTAGAACCAAAAATTGGTGAATATTAAGCAGGTGTTCGACCGGGCAGATCCTGCCTTGAACAGATCCTGAATCTAAAGTTGATCCAAAAACTGTACAATAAAAATCTCGTCTGTCTTTCTTCCAAATGTCTTTATTCTAAATCTTGAAAGAACAAGGACTAGATCTGAAAACGCTGGCTATTATTAAAACAACATTAACTAACACAAAAGTTAAATTCATGGGTGACTCAAAGGGAGGGACTCTCGACACACGTATTTAACTGTGTTGTAGAAAAGTAATACAGGAGTGACGTGAAAAAAATTGACCCTGAATATTGACCAGCCCATTAAACTGGGGAGAACCAACATCAAAATTGATTGTCTGGCATTTGCTGATGATCTAGCAATTTTGGCTCAAGATATATTAACGGCACAAAAACAGATTGAAATCCTAAAAGAAACAGCAGAAAAGGTAGGACTCCAAATTTTCTTTGAATAGACACAATACATGACCTGCAACAGAATAAGAACACCACTAAAAACAAAATATGGTAACATCAGACGAGTCTCTCAATTCAAATATTTGGGTGAAATAATTATGGAAAATGTAGGAAGACTGGAACAACTTGGTTTGACGAAAGGAAAAAAGCTCATAGCGAAAGAATGTAATTAATATGAGCACAAAGGAAGGCTACCAACAACAAACGTCTCTAACTGTACTTCGCGTGGTCTACCAGGGAGCCCATACGTGAATAATAATAATAATAATAATAATAATAATAAGTGCCTATTATTACGTGAACCAGTGTGCAGATATACCGCTACCTGGATAGAGAAGTGCACTTCACCAAGAATATCAGAAGAGGTTTGCTGAAACACAGTTATCGGAACAAAACTTAGCAGACCGTAAAAATCTTATATTAAGAAAAAAATATCTTACCGAAACAGAATTAATGAACATCAAGAGAGAAGTCGGCAATAAATTACACCAAAGCATTACATATGACCCACCTCAAGAAAATAACATGGATATCCTTAACTTGAACACAGAGAACCAACCGGTAGTACAAACTCCAATCCTAACAACAGAAGTATCATCAACTCAAAATGAAGAAACAGTCATGAATGGAAACTTTTTTAACATACGAGAAAGATTTTACAGTCTATTGGCTCATTTTACTGGCTCAAATCCACTAAATAGGCCAAAAATACCGATTCTGCGCAAAATTGCAAAATCCCGCTTTACTATAATGCAGGTCAATAAAGTTTTGGAATCGCATTTATCGGGGATAATGAACCTTAATGACATACATCTTGCGTTGTACTGTGCAGCAGTAACTGTAATCGAGGTTTCAGGTCAAAAAACTTACACCCTCAATGCGACAAGGTGTAATATCCAAAAAGATACACCTGCCTGGAAAAAGCGCCTGGAAACTGATATCAATGATTTTCGAGCGAAGGTAGACATTATTTCTGAGTATCTTGCAGGAAATACATCTAGTAAAGTGACGATAAAAACGAAAATAATTGCCAAAAAATCTGGCATTGGATTTGAAGAGTCAAACTTCCGCGAGAAATTATTAGACCTGAAAGATCGATTTAGACAGAAGGCTAAATGAAGGGAGCCAGACTAGCCAGATACAATGAGACAGAAAAACGAAAACACCAAAATGCAATGTTTCAAAATAGCCAGAAGAAGTTTTATAGAGAACTAGAAGCTCAGGGTAACCAGTCAAAACATGAAAATGTGAATGTATCTACCTGGAAATACTGGAAATCTGTCTGGAAAAGATCTGATGGTTATGAAAAAATGGCCCCGTGGGTTGCAACAATTCGAGAACAGACAGATGCACTTCCACAAATGGAATTCAACGGTCTTGAAGCGATTGACATCTGCACTGCCATCAAGAAAACTCAAAACTGGAAGACACCTAGGCCGGATGGATTACACAACTTCTGGATCAAAAACTTCACAGCTGTTTACCAGGTACTTGCTGATGCATTTAAAGAAATAATGGTGAATCCTGATACTTTCCCCGACTTTCTGATGGAGGGAAATACATATTTGTTATATAAAAAGGGTGATGCTAACCAACCCTGTAACTATAGACCGATAACATGTTTATCCGTGTTGTATAAATTATTCACAGCCCTGCTCAATGAAAAAAATTACCAACTTTGTGACTATAATAACATATTAGAAGATGAGCAGAAAGGGTGTATTAGGGCAAGTATGGAATGCAAGGAGCAACTGACGATTGATGCTGTAGTTCTTGCGCAAGCCCGGACAAAAAAGCGCAATTTGAATATGTGCTATATAGATTACAAGAAGGCTTTCGATAGTGTCCCACATGACTGGTTATTAGAAGTTTTGAACATCTACAAAATTTGTCCGCAGATTACAAACTCTTTAAGGTATCTCATGAGTAAATGGAAGACTAATTTATTTGTCCATCAACAGTACATTGGAACAACAAATATCGCGAAAGGAATATTTCAGGGAGATTCATTTTCCCCTGTTTGGTTTTGTCTAGCGTTGAATCCGATGTCCACATTACTTAACAATAGCAATATTGGCTACAAACTTGACATGAGAAATTCCAGGAAACTGGAATATATATATGGACGACTTAAAACTCTATGGAGAAACAAGAGAGAAACTAAATTCATTAATAAAAACAGTCGAAATATTTAGTAAGGATATCAAAATGTCATTCGGACTCGAGAAATGCTCCACTATCAGCATACAAAAGGGAATAATAAAAGAACAACATTCAACAGTCTGCGGTATACAAGAACTAGCATCAGAAGACTCATACAAATATTTAGGAATGCTTCAAAATCATAAATTTGATCATAGCCTATTAAAGAAGAATTTTTCCACTTTGTGCCAAAAACGACTGACAAAACTCTTAAACACCAAACTGAACGGTGGAAACCTCATTAAAGCGATCAATGGCTGGGCGGTGCCAACTCTGACATATTCTTTTGGAATTGTTAAATGGTCTGAAGCAGATCTTGATGAACTGGATAGATTGACACGAAGAACATTGACAAAGTTCCGATGTTTACGTCCCAATTCGTCCACAAAAAGGCTATATATTTCAAGAAAGTTGGGAGGCAGAGGGCTTGTGAATGTCAAGAATCTTTGTCTCAATCAGGAGAATAGCATGAGAGAGCGCTTCATTAGTTCACATAGCACACTAATGAAACTGGTTGTTAAGAAGGACCAGGGTTTCACCCCACTAAATCTAAATAAACAAAATCGAGTTGATAGTAGAACAGCACTGAAGGATATCGTTCAAGAATGGAAACAACAGACATTACATGGGAGATTTCCTAAATCACTTCAGGATGACTCCATTGACAAATATTTGTCTCTAAACTGGCTTACCGATGGACTATTATATCCAGAAACAGAAGGCTTCGCGACACCTATTCAAGATAAGGTAGTAAGGACAAAAAATTATGAAAGACATATTCTACACATGGATGTTGTCGACAAGTGCAGGAAGTGCGGTGGTGTAGGAGAAACAATTGAACACCTTGTTGGAGGGTGTCCAGTCCTTGCCCCTAATGCTTACCTAGGCAGGCATAATCAGCTGGCGAAAATTATACACCAGCAAATCGCTTTAAAGCACTCGCTATTTGATAAGATGCCTCCGCCATATTACAAGTACACGCCTTCCCCCGTATTTGAGTCAGCCGATACAATTATTTACTGGGATAGACCAATTACAACAGATCGGATGGTTGACTATAATAGGCCGGATATTGTTCTAATTAACAAAAAGCAGAGGAGAGCTTTCATAATTGACATTGCGATACCACTCTCTCATAACATCAGAAAAACTGAAATGGAAAAGGTCACGAAGTACGAAAATCTTGCAATTGATCTGAAAAATCAATGGAAACTCCCGAAAGTGGAGGTGTTACCTTTTGTTATATCCGCTGAAGGCCTAGTAAGCAAAACCTTTTCCAAAAATCTGGAAATTCTTGGTGTTTCAAAATCGATTACCACAGTAGGACAACTAGCAGTTCTCTTACAAACTTGCCACATTGTTCTTAAGGTACTAAGCTGAATTGAAGGAGCTGAACTGCTTTCTCATTCTGGCATTGTAAACCCGACCAGCCTAGGCTGAGATGATCGATGAATCATGTTTGTGATAATAATAATAATAATCTATAACTGAGCTTGAGAATGTTATGTGCAAGATGGTGGCCGCATTTGTTAAATTCTGATCAAAAACGACTTCGAGTAAAACTTTCTGATCAACATTTGGATCTTTTTCGAAAGCATAAAATACTTTTTTGAACGTCATTTGGTAATTATGGATGAGACTTGGGTTTACCACTATGACGCAGCAGCCAAAGTCATCAAAATCGACCAAAAAGTTTATGGCATCAATTTTTTTTTAATGCAAAAGACATTTTGTTAATCGATTGCCTTCAAACCGGTCAAACAATAACAGGACAGTATTGCTCAAATCTTTTGGATCAATCCCAAGCAAAAATTCGTAAAAAAAACCTGATTTAGCGAAGAAAAAAATTATTTTTCATCAAGATAATGCACCGGCTCACGGGGGTGTTTTTGCAATGGCCAAATTGAAGGAGTTTCAATACGAAGTTGTGTTGGAGCATCCACCACATTCACCAGATCTGGTCACCTCTGACGTTCATCCGTCACCAAACTTCAAAAAATCCCTACGTGACAGGCGTTTTTCATTAGCAAACGTAGATGAGTATTTTGAAGGACTTCCAGAAAATCACTTCAGAGATTGAGTAAATGAATTGGAGAACCACAAAACATACAGGAGAATAGAGTCATTTTTTCAACAATAAACTTGTTTGATCATTTCTGCTAGGCGAACTTTTCAGTTAGCCCAGTACAATACAATAAATAAGTCCGATATTATGCAAACCATGATAGACAGGACGAATGCAGCTCTTCAAACGCTGATAATAGAGAAATAAAATCTGCTCTTGGTTATTTATCCGGTTGGTATAGAATCCTTATGAATAATTCACTTCAAATACGTTATTGCTATAATTTTTGAAAAATTTTAAAAGCCTTGTTTTCGATTGTTATTCTTCTGTTGTTTCCTTACAAGGTACGATGCTATAAACGAAGTTTAAGTCCTTTTTTGCAATTTTAATGATGCTTTCATAATATTAACTTTCAATTATTTTCTTTGCGTTAAAACTTAGTATTATCTTCCTTCAATCTCATTATAAGTTTGTAGCATTCAGGGTTGAATTGTCCCTCAGCAACTCTAAATGATTAAAAGGGAGCGATTGTTCCAGGCCGAGGGGCCTACTGCAACGAAGAAGAGCTCATTGATGTCCATAATGGACCAAAATATCGTAGAGAGTTGGTTTCATCTCCTAGAGAGAGGCGATGGTGCCATCTTCGTTATAAAAACCGGTTTTCACTCGTATGCTTCATTTATTCCCTAAACTGTTGTAGACCAATAGAGTTGCAAGCAAGTCACTCAGAAAATTCGGCCTAGATACATTTCCTGGATACAACGGTATTTCCGCGCTTTCCATTACACCTATATGTCCACAAATGTCTTCTCCTCTCCAATACTTCCAACAGATTTATTAGTATTTTATCCATTTTAAATGGTTAGTTTGATTGTTATTACCTAACATTTTTACACGATGTTAGGCAGTATTTGGGTATAGTCCGGTTCAAGATATTTCGTTGCCTTACGGCAAAATGTTAATTGCCCCAATAAATTTCAATAAAAACATTAGTAGTAAATATACGGGAGCACCTCCTCATCGTCTCGTCCGTTTTACCCTCTCATTCGTATCTTGACTAGTATGGGAGTGCATGCTCCTCATCGTCTCGTCCGTTTTAGCCTTTCATTCGTATCTTGATTAGTACGGGAGCGCATCCTCCTCATCGTCTCGTCCGTTTCACCTTCTCATTCGTATAAAAAATGTTGGGGAGGGATAACAGAAATATAGTGGGGAAAAATACGAATGAGAAGGTGAAACGGACGAGACGATGAGGAGGATGCGCTCCCGTACTAGTCAAGATACGAATGAAAGGGTAAAACGGACGAGACGATGAGGAGGATGCGCTCCCATACTAGTCAAGATACGAATGAGAGAGTAAAACGGACGAGACGATGAGGAGGATGTGCTCCCATACTAGTCAAGATACGAATGAGAGAGTAAAACGGACGAGACGATGAGGAGGATGTGCTCCCATACCAGTCAAGATACGAATGAGAGGGTAAAACGGACGAGACGATGAGGGGGTGCTCCCGTATATTTACTACTAACATTCCTAGTTTCTTCAAAGGCGCCAGAGTCGGATTGGTTGAACTTCTGAATAATTTTGGAAAAAATAAAACATTGTTAATTTTTTTTTATTTTGTACCCAGTTAGGTGTACGCCCTCCGACAAGCTAACACGCGCTGGTAGAGCAATTGGTGTTCGTGCTCGTTTTGCTATATAACAACTCCGCAACCAGCAAGGTTAGCTATCATAAGATCGACAGTCGTGTATTCTAAGCAGACGTAGCGACCCCAGGATGACAGACCTCTGCATTGTCGCAGCCAATGATTCGACATATGTACGGCAAGATGGAATTTTTCGCAGTTGAGTGAGCACAGAATCTCCCATTCCACCGCGAACGCCTGTACTCTGGGTAGAGTTGTTTCAGTTCGTAAAGAAGATGAAGAGAGTCGTTTTTGTTCCTCCTTGATAGTAATATTTGTTTCTGCTGGCGAAGAAAACTCAATAACAAACATCATTTTCGTGCCCTTATCAAGGAGGACAATATCAGGTTTGTTAGCCTGTATTTGTCTAATAGTCGAGAACGAGAAATTCCAGTAAATCCGGCAACTCCCATTCTCGACAACAGACTCTATCTCTTCTCCGACAAAGTGCAGCACTGGTGTCTGGTCTATCTTATACGAAAGTACGTACAGTACTCGCAGAGCAGCATTATGACGATAGATATATGCGGAGATCGCATAGGCACTACATCCAGATAACAAGTGCATTAGTGTCTTTGGTGCTCGATGGCAGGCCCTACAGTTTACATCAGAAACCGCCATACCCATAATCTCTCTCCCATAGATTAATGTGTTTATTACACCATCCGACTGACTTGAGAAAAGCAAAGGTGAGTCTCTGACAATCCCTGATCCTCTACATTTCTATAAAAAACCCCATGCAGTTGCTTACTGGTATATTTCTGCAATAGTAGACTGGTCTCTGCAGCTTTTATGTGGGCTGTTCGGCGACTTGATTGCAAATCAGTAAACTGGTTCATTACGTCTCTGTTTCTGTGCGATAAATCGATATGAACACCCAGTTCATGGGCGGCTCTTTCTGCTGCTTTAAAAAAAAATGATCCCACTTGTTAAATTATTATTATTATTATGTGTAACTAAAACATTGTTTATTAGTTTGTGTACTTTGAATTTATTAGTACCTTAAAAATTATAACTTCAATTTAACTATACATTTAATTCGGTTTCACTCCCACTCTCACTTCGTTCAACATTAATAATAAGTGGTTCTATATTATAAGTAAATGATATATACGAAAATTTTATTTTAAGAACATGGTTATTCGAATTTATCTAACTTTCTTTGGGAATACTATCAACAACCTTCCTAATTAATGTTCCAGCACTTACACTTAGAGTCGGAAAAATGTTTTCTGCTCTAACATTGGATTTTACTTGATACCCCATATGCTCAACTGGATTATAAAACCGTATGTCCTATATCGGCAGCAATGGTATCACATCCATATTCCTTTTTAATATTAAATTCTTGAATGATAATAATTAAAACACTTGGTATTTGTTTCACAATATATTCAAGATATTCTCTAACATGTTTCGGCCTCTCGACCATTCTCAAAGAGAATTATGTATAAACTAAACTAAAGTTTCAAAGTGCTGTCTAATGGAAGTCGGTTTTTTTCATCTCGTTAAATTTATTACACTATCAATAATTGGAGTATTTCCGAAGTCTAGCTGGGTGTTTGTTAGGTTTTTGCCGTCGTATATGGCTTTTTTAATTTCGAAAATTTCCAGGTAATTTAACAGCCTGCTTTTATTGCAGCTATGTATTAATTTGGTATTATTAATGTTAAAAAAATGGTTCTGGTCTATACAATGTTCGGCAAAGCCCGTCTTTCTCTGATTGTGTAAAATTGAATATTTATGTTCTTTTAGCCTATCATTGAGCGATCGGCCGGTTTGGCCTATATAAATAGCGTCACACATATTACATTTAATTTCGTATACTCCAGATTTGTCACAAAATTTTGCTCTTTCTTTGTTATTGTTTAACATCGATGCAAGATTATTCTTATTAACAGAGATAATATTAATATTTTCGTTCTTTAACTGATTTGTGATTCTTGAACTTAATTTGTGAATATAGTTTATAGCATGCCAATTTTTAGAATCTTTTTCGGGTGTTGCGGCATAAAAATGTTTGGTGTTGTTTTTCTTAATCTTGTTTTTTATCATTTTATCTATGATGCCTGGCTGATATCCATTATTCCTTGCGATATTTTTGATAATATTAAGTTCTTTTTCATAGCTGTCTTTTTTAAGTGGAATCGTTAGAAGTCTGTGGGTCATACTATGAAAAGTGGACATTTTTACATTCCATGACTGATTTGAACTTGCGTGAATAATTGTATCGGTATACGTGGGTTTTCTAAATATTTCGAATTCTAATTTATTCGGTGTTCTTATTATTTTTAGATCTAAGAAATTTAATGAATTATCCGTCTCTGTTTCTAAAATATAACATTGCAAATATAATAGCAAACAATAAAATAAAAAATAAATATTCCAACGAACTCAGAATAATTAATAAATTACGTAACAAAATTTACCAAAACAATTTAATTCTTTGCAAAGCTGACAAAGGTAATACTGTTACTATTCTAACAAAAGATGAATACCTACTAAAAATGAACACACTCATCAACACAGAAAACTGTAGAGAACTCAAGACCGATCCAACAAAAAAATATCATACCGCTGTAAAGAAAATTACAAAAACGTACAATGAAACCTTCTTAAATATATCGCAATCCAAACTAGATACCATGAACCCAAAATTTCCAGTCTTATACGGAATGCCTAAACTGCATAAAGATGGCATTCCAATGAGACCAATCGTTTCTTATGTAAATGCTCCGGCATATAAACTTTGCAAACAACTCAACAGTGATCTACCATTATTTATCGATTTAAACTTCTTCCCATTGGTAATCCATTCGTTTGTTGGTAAAATTTTGAACAGAAAATAATTTTGTTCGGTACATACATTGGTAGCTTCTATGAGAGCATTTTTGTGTACGATAACTTTGCAAACAACTGGTAAACTTTGCAAACAACTCAACAGTGATCTACCATTATTTATCGATTTCAACTCGCCCAAAGCAATCAAAAATACAATAGAACTAACAACAAAATTAAAAAACATACAGATACCTCCCAATGCAAAGTTAGTTTCGTTCGATATAAAAAGCCTTTTTCCCTCCATTCCGGTACAAGATCTTAAAAATATCCTCACTGAAAGAATTCATGAATGCAATCTTGAAATCGTACACAAAAATGCTCTCATAGAAGCTATCAATGTATGTACCGAACAAAATTATTTTCTGTTCAATTCAAAATTTTACCAACAAACGAATGGATTACCAATGGGAAGTCCCCTGAGCCCCCTCCTGGCAGAAATTTATATGGCTAATTTTGAAAACAATTTATTTAGCGACACTAATTATACAAGACACATACATTTTTGGGCCAGGTATGTCGATGATATTATTTGCATATGGACCGGTACAGAAAGACTATTGGGTCAATTTCTTGAATATTTAAACAGTGTAAACTCAAAAATCCAGTTCACAATAGAAACAGAGACGGATAATTCATTAAATTTCTTAGATCTAAAAATAATAAGAACACCGAATAAATTAGAATTCGAAATATTTAGAAAACCCACGTATACCGATACAATTATTCACGCAAGTTCAAATCAGTCATGGAATGTAAAAATGTCCACTTTTCATAGTATGACCCACAGACTTCTAACGATTCCACTTAAAAAAGACAGCTATGAAAAAGAACTTAATATTATCAAAAATATCGCAAGGAATAATGGATATCAGCCAGGCATCATAGATAAAATGATAAAAAACAAGATTAAGAAAAACAACACCAAACATTTTTATGCCGCAACACCCGAAAAAGATTCTAAAAATTGGCATGCTATAAACTATATTCACAAATTAAGTTCAAGAATCACAAATCAGTTAAAGAACGAAAATATTAATATTATCTCTGTTAATAAGAATAATCTTGCATCGATGTTAAACAATAACAAAGAAAGAGCAACATTTTGTGACAAATCTGGAGTATACGAAATTAAATGTAATATGTGTGACGCTATTTATATAGGCCAAACGGGCCGATCGCCCAATGATAGGCTAAAAGAACATAAATATTCAATTTTACACAATCAGAGAAAGACGGGCTTTGCCGAACATTGTATAGACCAGAACCATTTTTTTAACATTAATAATACCAAATTAATACATAGCTGCAATAAAAGCAGGCTGTTAAATTACCTGGAAATTTTCGAAATTAAAAAAGCCATATACGACGGCAAAAACCTAACAAACACCCAGCTAGACTTCGGAAATACTCCAATTATTGATAGTGTAATAAATTTAACGAGATAAAAAAAACCGACTTCCATTAGACAGCACTTTGAAACTTTAGTTTAGTTTATACATAACTCTCTTTGAGAATGGTCGAGAGGCCGAAACATGTTAGAGAATATCTTGAATATATTGTGAAACAAATACCAAGTGTTTTAATTATTATCATTATTACTATGTTTCACCAAGAGCCAACCGCGCAATCAATCAAAACTATTAAATTCTTTAATATTTCTAGATCACATTTTTATATATATTTTCGAAGTATATATCGTTTTTTAACATATAATTCTAAATTTCCAATTTAGTGTTATTTGCATTAGCAACTTTATTTTTTTGGCGGTTATTATAACTAGCATTGTCCATTACAATTACGCTTTCCTTACGTTCATTTGGAAAAAGGCTATAAATAAACCAATCTTCAAAAAGTTCTCCTGTGGCATCGTCATGGTAGTCCAAAGATGAATGTTTAATATTTTTGGAGGACAACCGTAAACAATTTGGAACCCATCCATCCTCGGAACCAGCATGTAAAATTGTAATTATTTTTCCCTTATTTGCTGGGGCTTTGGTTTGACATTTTCTTGATGTATCTACTCCTCCTTATGCTGGTATCTCATCTGCATCCAACCATGTTTCATCAAGGTAGATAATGGAACGATTTTCTAATCTGTATTTTTTATAGAGTTTAACTAGTCAAACCGCCATCATCATAATCGTTGTGACTCCATTAACATTTGTCTTTTGGTAATGGTCCGATATGCAAAACCCATTAGAGATAATATTCTCCGGAGGCCAGTTCTGCTGCAAATAATATTGGTTTCACCTTTCCTTAGTCGCTGTTGCAATGAGTGCAATGCAGGCACAGTTTGCTCTTCATACATAGCATAAATGTTGCTTCGAATTAAGTCTTTATCGCTTTCATCAACACATTTGCTTTTACCGGAATAACTACGAACTTTTTTGGCTTTAATTGGCTTCGTCACAATATTTTTAACTGTAGACAGCGTCATTTTCGTTAATAAAGACCTTTTTGCTGCGGCTGCATTTACATTAAGCCCTCTATTCAATAAAGAAACATACACATTTTTAAACAATTTGCTGAGCATCAAGCGATAAATGTTTTCTTTTATAATTAACACTACCGGAGGCACAATAATCATTATCCACCAAGAACGCCACATTTTTAGCACATTTGAAATTAAAAATAAAAATACGATCGAAATTATAGAACTGCACTGTTTAAGAAAAGAATGCGAACTAAAGTAAAATATTACGAAACTACTAAACCAGATATAAAATTAATTTTATTTTTTTACCTGTTATTTAATTAGGCCCGGCCCTGTTTACTTTTTTTGCAACTTTGCCGGGTTTCGTTACGACAGGGGTTGTTAACAGTTTATTGCAGCCATTCAGTCAACGATCTATCTTGAACCGCACTATATATTTTAATTTTTTTTGATTGTAGCATATTTTAAATCTAACGCTAACTTGGTTTTTTTTAAATAACATCAGTATTTGAATTTGGCATTGTTGGAAAGAGCTTTTTTATAAATTAAATAATCAGCCTCTTTTACCACGGAATGCCATTCCGAATTTACTGTTCCATCCCTAATTCTACACCGCCTACTATTACTTGCTCCCCAATAAAGTAACTTCAAACCAGGATCTTGATCCCCCGCATTCTCAGAGAACAGCGCCCTTCAAATATCATCTAAATAAATGACTCAAAGTTGCTATCAAAAGTTAGATTTACATATGTTTACGACGATCTGTCGTTTTTAAAGATATCTTATATGTTTTTTTATTCTTACAAGCCTCATTAGTCTGTTGGAGTTAAACATACCGCTCTGTAGTCACATTTCGAGCATTTTCGCTTCTTGTAAATTGGTATAAAGGGGGAAAATCCCTTTAGACATTTAAAAAAATCGATTTTTTTCATATTTCAAAAATGTATAAAATATTGAGAGTATACCGACAAGGGGAAAAATAAAAATATTAAATATTTACGGTGCTATTGCACATATAGTAGAGCGAGCCGGACCCCCATATAGCGAGCCAGGTACAGCTCAACCAACATAGCTAGGCCTCTGAGATGTGCAAACGAAAGAGTGAGAGGATCACTGTCTAACAAAGACAAAGAACGGGGAGTTCCGCGAATGTTTAGTACTTAACCGATGCTAACACCACGAATGCATTGATTCGAATGAGCTCTGGGGCGATAGGCTACTGCGTATTCAAACGTCAGAGGCCAAGCTATGTTGGTTGAGCTGTAAATATCGGACTATTCAATTACAATATGATCTTATCTATTATCGGGATGTTTTGGAAATTTAGCTGGTCATTCGTGGTTACTATGACTATTTCTTAAGGATATTTTAATTTCCAATATTTCTAGATCTAATTTTTTACTTTTCTTTTTTCTGAGTATAATAATTTAACATTGATTATATGTATAAATTGATTGTTTTTAATACGATGTGTAGACATTCCAGTGCTTTTTATATTATTTTAGATAGTTTTTTTATATTCTTATATAATATAGCTAAATTATCTCTAACTCTAACATTTTTCATTTATTTTATCACCTTTAAAAACACTTCTGAAAAATTACTCATATTGGAGTGTCTAAAGGGAGTTCTCCCCTTAAGAGAGTTAGCTCCTAGTTCTTAGGTATTACCTTTTTTTCTTATGCCTCACTGCATATAATATGTAATAATTAACTCAATAACCTGTTAATAACATTCATCGGGTAGCCATTTTATCATCATCACTTTTACTATTTTGATTTTTCTTAGTACCTCTGCTGTTTTCTTCCTTAGCTTAGCGTATATATATATATATATATATATATATATATATATATATATATATATATATATATATATATATATATATATATATATATATCGCTTTTAGATCTTAGGTAGATTCTGGGTTGATCTTGATTTTCTCTTAATCATCTCTTTCGTTTTGCGTATTTTTCTACTTACAACTTTACAACATAGTTTTCATTCGAAAATAGAAAACCTTTCCTTCTTATTTGTTAGTATCTCATTATTCTTATCTCTTATACCTACGAGTTCTTTCTTTTTCATTCATTTCATTTTTCTGATTCTATTCCAAGATCGTCTGTTAAAACTCTTGTAGTCTTCAATCCATAATTTTACAAAATTATTGCAGTTAGTTCTTTTGCTATTCCTCACTGTTTTTTTTTGTTTTGTTTCTTAGTTGTTAATATTCATCGTTTGCGTTTTGATATAATTTTTCAATAACTAATTTTTAACCTTCCCTTTATTTATGTTACCCATCATTTCGTACTTCCTCTTTCACTGATGCGGATATCTCAATCAAATTTACTATTTCATGATGATGATACAGGGTGTCAGGCAAACATGCGGCAAAAATTAAAGGGGTTATTCCTTGACTTATTCTAAGAATATTTTGTTGTATGATGATTTTTGAAAAACCAGGGTCGTTTCTAATTATCCGATTTCTCAAATCATCCAAATTCTTCAATGGAGTAGCGTAAACTAATGACTTCAGGAACGAGGAGGTGGCCCACTTCGACCAATCCAGCGATATCCGTATGTTGCTGTTAAAAAATCACGAGCAACCAAACTGAAATGTGGTGGTGCAGCATCGTGCATAAACCACATTTCATGCCTTGTTGCCAATGGTACATGTTCCAAAAACTCAGGCAGCGTTGCTTCCAAAAAGTTGCGATACACCTCGCCAGTAAGTCTTTGTGATAGAAATACCGGTCCAATTAGATAGTCACCTACAATTCCAACCCAGACATTCAACGAGAACTGATGTTGAAAACTATCTTCGCATACCTTATACGGATTTTCATCTGCCCACACATGGTTATTATGAAAATTCCTTATTGCGTTTCTTGCGAAAGTGGCTTAATCGGTGAAAAGAATTTGTGTCGGGAATAGAGGGATGCGACGTAAAGTTTGCAATATCCATTGACATAATGCAATACGTGGAGAAAAATCAGCAGGTAGTAGTGCCTGAACGCGTTGAATGTGGTATGGATACAACAAATTTGTCCTTAAGAATTTTCCAAACTGTCCAGTGACTCACATTCAAAGGATTTGCAATTTTTTGCGTAGAACTACCAGGCTTTTCGGCTATCATGTCCAGCACATTCTGTTCCAATTGTACCGTTCTTACAGTCAGTGATCTTCCTGACCCTTCAGTTCGTTTCAATACGCCTGTTTCACGAAGACGTCGATTAATGTTTTCGAAGATTTTTCGGTCGGGGACATTACGGGCTAGAAATCGTTCAATCTACAATCGCCTAGCTTGTAATGCATTGCCATGAAATGCATGTCAGTCATCTCGGCGTTTCTATACATTATGATAGAAGACTTCACTCACTATTTAAGACACGTCAAACAGCCAAACGTCACCCAATCTACGTAAACAAATGCGACCGATGAAATCCACTTATTACATAAAACAGCCGTTCCAAGTGATCGAGATCGAAAAAAAAAATTGTTGTACTTGATAAACTCATTGACGCACACCCTACTTTTGTTTACATTAATGATTTCAACAAATATCGAATATGGTTGTCGCAAATTTTGTTCGCCCTGTATCTTCGAAACAAAGGAGTTTTTCAAAAATCATCATAGGACAAAATATTCTTAAAATAGGACAAGGAATAACCCCTTGCATTTTTGCCGCATGTTTACCTAACACCCTGTATACTATAATGCTAAGACTTATCATTCTTGAATATATTGCCTCGTACTGGTTTACTCTCCGATTTATTTCATTATTTATAATATATTTTATGCTCGTCCATACCAAAGCATTATACTTTGAAGCAAATATCAATTTTAGCACAAGACATTAAGCAGATAACAACAAAAAAGAGCATGTCTTTTTTGTTTTTATATATTTTATTTCCTTTATTCAAGTCAATTTATTACAAGAAAAAATATGATACATGTCTGAACGTACCAGCAAGAGAATGATCGTTTCCTTGTACGAGCCTCAATCGATTCGTAATAAATTTCGGAACTTTCTGGCGCCGTACCAGATCATTTGGCACGCGCCTGTGGTAAATCCTTTTTAGACATAATAAATATGCTTTAGATAAACTTAATAGACGACTAGGAAAATGTCGGCGCAATTCTAAATTATGACTAGCTAATGTTTACTCTTACAGCATTATATTTCTTTTTCGGCATAGATAATATAGTTGGCAATATTTCCTTAATATTATGGTCGTCAATTTTGCGATGCATACATTGCGGGTGTACCAAATTATTATTAAGCATCATTTCAAAAAGGAAACTACCACTGAGTGAAGGGAATTTCTACATTTTCTGAATTATTTTTTTTAATCTTCCATATATTTGTAATCTACCTCAAGGTAATAAGCAACTGTTACAATATTTAGGGCAAGGTAGCGAGTTGCCAAGCATCAGGGGTGAGGGCGCGTACATTAAAGGGCTAACATGTTTGGGAACTTAGGTTCTTTATAACTAGAATAGTAAAATAATATTAATTTTATCTTAAATTATATAGCTTATCTCTTAAGGGTCACAGCGTTTCAGTATCTGCGTCTTTTAGTTGTTATCTAGGATAGACAAGTTATGTCTGAATGATTGTGGCGTGTTCATAATTTTTTTTCCATTATTTGGGTTTTTCGCCACTATCTAAAATTCAAAAAAAAATAAAAAATACCTATATAATTAAAATATATTTATAATTAATAATTATAATTAAATAATCTATATTTATAATTAAAATATAGATTAGAACATAGTACAACATTAAAAGACCGCACTAAACTAAACATTAATACAATTTTGGAATTATTAACTCTGTGTTTAAAAACCACATATTTTCAATTAAAAAATGATTATTATCAACACAATTTCGGAATGGCAATGGGTTCTTCTCTTTCTCCTTCGATGAGTAATATATTTATGGAGGAACTCGAGAACGACATATTAAATAAATCTCTTAAAAAGCCATTAATATGGCTTAGATATGTTGATGATATTTTTGCTAACACAGATATAAATATATACAATATATAAATATTGTATTATATACAAGATATAAATTCTTCTACAATTAAGTTTACTTTAGAGATGGAGTAGGAGAATAAATTGCCATTCCTCGACACTTTAATATTAAAACAAAACAACAAATTAAAAACTACAGTTTACAGAAAACCGACAAACACAGATAGGTATCTCAATTTCTTTTCAAATCACACAAAATCGGTCAAAATAGAAGTAATTAAAAGTTTATATGACAGAGCACAACCTGTTTGTACCGACAGTGATACACTACAAAAAGAAACAAATCACATAAAAGACATTTTAATAAAAAAACAATTACCCGAAAAATGTTATAGATAAATCGTTTAAAAATGTTGATACTAGATAAAACAGACAAGTAATTAACAACAATAATAATAACTCCCAAACAATTAACCTCACAATTCCTTGCATCCGCGGTATTTCTGACACAATTAAAAGAGTAGGAAATAAATACAACACAAGAACGACATTTAAAACAAAAAATACTCTTAGATCTCTATTAATAAAGACTAAACCAAATAATATACAACAAAATACCAAAAATGTGGTTTATAAAATTCCCTGCGAATGTGGCAAATTCTATATAGGTGAAACATCTAGAGCGTTAGATGTTAAAATAAAAGAGCATAAAAATCTTCTTAGAAAGGGCGATTTGAATAAATCTAGAATTTGTCAACACGCATGGGAATCGGGTCATAAAATAAATTGGTATAATTCCAAAATGATATTAAAAGAATCGGTAACAAAATATAGAATATTAAAAGAAACCGCTATAATTAATTTAAATAAAAATAACTGTATTGCTATTCCTTCCGTAGATTTAAATTCAATATGGTTCCCGATTCTAAAGAATATAATTAAACACATTTAAATATCTGAATACACAATCAGTACAATAAACACTCACACAGTAAACATTACCTATATATATTTTTTGGTAGTATGTCACTGTTATGAAAATCTATTGTTGTCAATATAAGTATCATTGACATACAAAAAAAAAATATATTTACTTTCACTTGTTACTTTATATATTACAAATTAATATAATTTATTTTTTAGTTTAGTTTTGAAAACGAGGGGAGAGGACTCTCCGAAACGTTCACGTTAAAAGTTTGTACATTTTTTTATAATATTTTTATATCTTTAAAATTTTGTTCGTTAGGCAAATTTATTACAAAAAAGAATCACTGAGAAATTTGTCTCCGTTTGGTTTTTTGTTTTCACCCAGTGATTCTTTCTTTACATAAGAACAGAAATTTTTGATATTTTTTTGAGTTTTAGATAGTGCCGAAAAACCCAAATAAAGGAAAAAAAATATAAGTTGCTGCCTCTTCGTAAAAATATGCTGTTTCCAGTTTGTTCTTCGGTCAAGTCTCATTCCAAGATATTTTACAGAGTCTGACTGGGGTAGTTGACGTTCATTAAGTGCTACATTCAGGCATGATTCCTTCCTTAAGATGAAAGTGACTTCCTTCACTTCTCTTCTTCCTTCTTCCTTCCTCTTCTTCCTTCCTTCCTTAAGATGAGTAATGATGAAAGTGTTGACATTTTGCCTCGTTGATTTTTATCCGTCACTTTTTTCTCCATTCTCCTATTTTATCAAGCGCTTCCTGTAGCTTCTCAAATGCATATCTCGGTACCTTGCTTATTGCCATAACCCTGGTGGTGGTTATAGACGTTTTTGGTGTAGTTGGTAGGTCAGCAATAATGATTTGAAAAAGTATGGGAGCCAAGACACTACCATGAAGTACTCCTGATTTTGTCGGATATATGTTAGTTTCCAAGTATACAGGTAACATTATTTATTTATTTTTTTTAACGTCTAGTCTAATTATCCTAAATATCAGCTGGTAAAAACCGAACTATTCAATTACAATATGATCTTATCTATTACCGGGGTGTTTTGGAAACTTAGTTGGTTAAGGCATCAATCACAAAATCCATAAACATTATTTATTTTATTCTAAACAATTTGAAACATTTACGTATTTGCAGAAATTTTCAAATTATTTATTGCATTACTTATAGCAAATAACATGTGTTACGTGTGATATCTTACAAACCAATACACAATTATTGCCACTCATGAATATTAAATGAAGCAGAAATAATAATTTTTCGGACAAAATTAGCTCTACTGAGATCGTCATCACCTGGAAACATAAACGAGACCTTAACTGACACACCGCAATAGATTCAAACCGTCAGATTAGTGTTCCTTTTGATCCGTTTTAGCTAACGTTCTGATTTGTGGTCGTTTTTAGTCATTAGCCGCGCTTTGATCGAGAAGATTAACGATGAATATATATTTAAAAACCCCCTTTCCATGTTTCAATGGTAAACCTGGCAATTTATCGTATACGAAAGGAGGAAAATCGATATTTTAATAACTTGCACCTGGACAATTTATCAAAGAAAAAAATTGGTGATAAAAAGGGGATCGTCGACGTTAGGCGTGACGCAAAATAGTTTCGTTAATATTTCTTCAGTTTTTTTTTATGGACAGTATATTTAACTTATCACAAAATCACAAAATATTTCACAACAATATTATGAAAAATATATTTTATCGTATTAATGTTGTATTTTTTTTGTAAATACACCAAATAATGATAAAAAAGTAACACAATCTACGAGGGATGTATGATAAGTACTATTACATGCAATTCTTTGATTTATTTGGACTCCGTCCAAAGTCCAAAGAAATAAAAAAATAGCATAAATAAGCCATCCGACGAAAAATCGGCGAAACTATGAGTTGTATGATTGTGGATAGGATCTCTCTATTCTTGATTGCTTGATGAGAGAGTATATGCCGGTATCCTGAGTCTAACCACCAACAGACATGTGTCCTTCAATGTAAGAAATGGTGATATATATGATATATATATATATATATATATATATATATATATATATATATATATATATATATATATATATATATATATATATGCAGTGTTAGAATTCTTTGGACCTTTAGATCATCATCATCATCAACCCTTATCATGCATCTTCCAACTCTCGCGGTCCTGAGCTTTCCTTTGCCATTCGGGTCCAATATACTTAATAATTTCATGGGTCCATCGTGTTTTCGGTCTGTCAAGCATACATCTTTCCATTCCAGGGGAGGACCCATCCCTTACATTGGAGGGCACATGTCTTGTCTGTTGGTGGTTATACTGATCAGAGTACGGACATATGCTTTCTCGCCATCTCTTAGTCCCTCTTCACAATCAAACAACCCATATTTTCGCCGTCTTCTCGTCGAATGGCTTATAAATGCAGTTTTTTTACTTCGTTAGTCAACCTGCGTCTCCCCACCCGCAAAAAATAACCGCAAAAACCCGCAAAAAACTCCCAAACGTTAACCTTGTGTCTGAAACAGCCTCTATCATGAATTTCATTTTGTGTAATATTTGCTGATGTAGCCTTAGCCTTCCTTTGCGCCCATACTAATTTCATTCTTTCGCTATGAGCTTTTTTGCTTTCGTCAGACCAAGTTGTTCCAGTCTTCCCACATTTTTCTCTCTGGCCAACCTTCCAAACGTTAACCTTGTGTGTGAAACAGCCTCTATCCTGAAGTTCATTTTGTGTGATTTTTGGTGATCCTAGGTCCTCTTTAATTGCAGCAATCCATTTAATTATTTCTACTTTAGCTCTACTCCTATTTTCATAATATTCGACTTTTTATCTAGTTAGCCTACTCGGATTCATCCGTTTTATGTGTCCATAAAACTTAAGTCTTCTTTTTCTCATATCGCTATGTATATCTGTGTATTGTTTGATTTGTTTGTTTTCTCGAAGTCGGTATGTTGTGCTATTTATTTGTTTGGTGCCTAAGATTTTTCTTTCTTTTCAATCTCCTCGATGTCTCTCTTTCTATTCAAAATGAGCGTTTCTGCCCCATATAGACATTCTGGCTTAATAACTGTGTTATAATGTCTCAGGTTTGTGTTTTTAGATATGCATTTTTTGTTGCAAATATTTTGTGTAAGTATCAATGTCGTTTCCATTTTTTTGACATCTACCCTTATATGTCGCTTTTTTCAACGTGTTTTCCATGATTATTTCCCCTAAATATTTGAATTGAGAGACTCGTCTGATGTTACCATATTTTGTTTTTAGAAATGGTGTTCTTAGTCTGTTGCAGGTCATGTATTGTGTCTTTTCAAATGAAATTTGGAGTCCTACTTTTTCTGCTTCTTCTTTTAATATTTCAATCTGTTTTTGTGCCGTTAATATATCTTGAGCCAAAATTGCTAGATCAGCAAACGCCAGACAATCTACTTTGATGTTGTTTATCCCCAGTTTAATGGCTTGGTCAGTATTCAGGGCCGACTTTTTTTCACGCCACGCCTGTATTAGTTTTTTCTAGAACACAGTTAAATAAGAGTGGCGAGAGTCCATCCCCTTCACTCACTGCAGTTTTAATTTCAAAGAGCTCTGAGACGTCACCCATGAATTTAACTTTTGACCTGGTGTTACTTAGTGTGGCTTTAATAATTGCCGGCGTTTTCAGATTTAGTCCTTGTTCTTTCAAAATTTGGAATAAAGATTCGCGGTCATTAGAATTAAATACTTTTTTGAAATCCACAAATGTACACACGAGATTTTTATTGTACAGTTTTTGATGTCTTAGGATCAACTTTAGATTCAGGATCTGTTCAGGGCAGAATCTTGTAACACACTGGGAGAAGAGATATCCCTCTGCAGTTGTTTACATCCATTCTATCTCCTTTCTTATGTAGTGGATGGATTAGAGCATCTTTCCAATCTTCCGGAATCAGTTCGGTTCGCCAAACTTCTTGTAGAATTTTAGTTATTTCCTTGATATATATATATATATATATATATATATATATATATATATATATATATATATATATATATATATATATATATATATATATATATATATGCAAGTTTTCACGGATGGAATAAATATTAGAATTTTTCTTCCGAGTGTCAATCCGTTGGTTTAAGGAATTTAAGGAGCTTGGTTGATGACTGCTGAAAGGCTAGGAACCGGTACCGGTGCCGTATGGTGGCGGTTGGACAGAGACGGGCGGTGGCACCACGTGGAGTAAGAGTGATATATTTTTGTAATGAATATCACCATTCAGCCATTGTCGATCCACTGCAGGATGAAGGCCTCTCCAGCATGCTTCCAACTCGCGCGGCCCTGAGCGTTCATCTGCCCTTCGGGTCCACTAAAGTTTCCTTGGATTCTTATGACGTAGTGATCATATATTATGCTTCATATATTATGCTTCAATATGTATGCTTCACTACTGGGTCAACTAAAGAGTACTATTCAGGTTAAACTTACACATTTGGTAAAAAAGAAAGTGCTCTTTCTTTTGCTGCTATAAAACGCCATAACTTACGCTTCGAAATGATGCACCATGTACCCTATTCGACGAATCTGGTTCTCAGTTATTAGTTTCTTGTCTAAAACGTGAAGAAATGGCTCGCTAGGCAACAATTTACTTCAAATAATGAGATCAAAGGTAAAACAATCGTTAATTTTGTAGAATTTTATACACCATTGACTGAAATGTATTGTAATATTGTATTGAAATACTAGGTGACTAACAAACGTTAAAAAACAGAAATAAAACTCTGACAAATTTTGTGTTTTCATTCACGTCAGACAGAAAACATTTCGAACAACCCTTCTGTCCTATATTTTTAAAAATTAATCCTCTCAAATATTTCCAATAAAGTTGATTGTTCAAAAATAAAACTAATCCTTATAATTCTAACTTTTCAACGACTTATATTAAATCCGCGTTCGCATGTATGTAAGAAATATTGTACAAAATCTCGCTAATAACGTTTCTACTCCACCATAACGAATTTACTTAATTTAAAACTAGATTAATTTCATATGGCTCGCATTATGACTTGGTATCGTCCAGCTTATATACATTCGGAAACCACCTGTTCCATTTAATTTAATTAAAACTTCTGTAAAATATCTCCCACATCCTGGATATATATTTTTAATCCGGCCGCCATTAGATTTAATTAAAATATCCCTAAAATTAGGTTTGTGTTTCGCATAAAAACGACACACAAAGAAAACATGGAAAAAAGCCTCGTTAAAAATTACACAAACTCTTGGTCGACACTTTGGCCGCGAGAACGTTTTTAAATCTGTTTAATAAGTTGTGATTTATGGGTGTTTGCATGCAGAAATACTAATTAGCTTGTCTCGTAAAGTTCGAAGTTTATGGCAACTACTTTGGAGTTGCACCTAAATGGTAAGCTTAAGTCAATAATGACCACAAAACTAAGTTTCCCCAATCAATAGTTTATATGAAATATAAATCAGTTATATATATTTATAATAAAAAAGTAAATGATGGCTTTAAAACGTTAAAAGATTCTGGTTTTAAAATAGTAACATAATTTTGATTGAAACATAAATAAATATAAGATTCAAGTAAATAATAAATACAGATTCAAGTAAAATAATTTTACTATGTTACACAAGTAAAATATACCTGTAAGAAGTGTACTCATTCAGAAAGAACTCACTTACGGTTCACGAAAGAGGAAAGAATTGATGGTTAATCCAAGTGAGCCATTAGCCAATAAGATAAAACAAATATCTATATCACAAAGGTGTTGCTGTGTATGTGGTGGAAATAGTAACACCATTTTGATTGAAACGCAGGTGAAAATAAAAGTAGTGTTTTAAGGTTGTATCATTGCTTTCCAAATTCAAGTATAATAACTTTACTAAGTTACACAAGTAAAATATACTTGTAAGAAGTATACTTATTCAGAAGGAACTCACTTACGCTTCAGGAAAGAGAAAAGAATTGATGGTTAATCCAAGTGAGCCATTAACCAATAAGATAAAACAAATATCTATATCACAAAGGTGTGGCTTAATTCGCTTAATTCGCTTTGTGTTGACTAATCATCATCATCAGCCCGTATCGATCCACTGCAGGATGAAGGCCTCTTCAGCATGCTTCCAACCTTCACGGTCCTGGGCTTTCCTCTGCCACTCGGATCCAATATACTTAACGATGTCATCAATCCATCGTGCTTTCGGTCTTCTTCGCGGACGTTTGCGATCAAGCGGTATCCACTCCAGGATTGCCTTGGTCCATCTGTCGTCCCATCGCCTCGCTATATGGCCTGCCCATCTCCATTTCAATTGTCTTACTCTTCCAATGATGTCACAGACTTTTGTTTGTTCCCTGATCCATGCGCAGGACTTTCTGTCTCGTCTTGTAATGCCAAGCATACATCTTTCCATTCCTCTCTGTGCCACCCGAAGTTTTTGAATTGATTGCGATGTGAGTGTCCAGGTTTCACTTCCGTATGTCATAACGGATAGAACGCACTGATCGAATACTTTTCTTTTCAGGCAAAGTGGGAGTCTGCTCTTAAACACTATGTTGAGCCTACCAAATGCCTGCCAGCCACATTTAACACGGCGTTCCACCTCCCGGGCGTTATTCCCCTCCATTGAAATCCTCTGCCCAAGATATATAAAGCTGTCCACAATCTCTAAATCCCTTCCTAAAACTGAACTTCTTCTGTCCTGAGCGAAATTATTGAACATAACGTGACTCTTTTTCAGGTTTATTTTCAAGCCAAATGGTTCGCCAGCCCTTTACAGTTCTTGTATGCGTCTTTGCAACTCCTCTGGGTCTTGTGAAATGAGAATAATATCATCTGCAAATCTAAGATGGTTTAGGTTTGCACCATTCATCTTTACACCATCCTGTTCCCAATCCAGTTTACGGAATACTCCTTCAAGGCCAGCCGAGAAAAGAATAGGCGATATTGCGTCACCCTGCCGTACACATCGTTCTATATTAATTCCCCCCTTCAAGATCATCAAGGTGAATTGTGGCTGTAGCACCATCATATATCGATTCTAATAGGTTTACATAGGCTCTCTCTACACCTTGGCTAAGCAGTGCATCCATTATCGCATGCTTTGAGATCTTTGGAATCAAATGCTTTTTCGTAGTCGATAAAAACCAAGCACAGTGGCATGGTGTATTCGTTGTGCCTTTCTATGACCTGCTGTACAACCTGGATGTGATCCATTGTACTGAATCCACTTCTGAATCCTGCTTGTTCTCTTGGTTGTGCGTCATTCAGTTTTTTTAATATTCTTTTAGAAATTATCTTTTAGAAATTATCTGAATATATTTATTATAGTGAAAACTTTGTACATCACCGATAGGAGGCTTATTGGACGGTAGTTCTTTAAATCTTCCCTGTGCTCCTTTTTTATGTAAAAGGATCACTTCTGCATTTTTCCATAAGTCAGGGACTTTTTGTTCTTTGAGGCATTTTGAGTATAATTTTGCCAGTGTTTTATGTAACGTCCGACCACCAGCTTTTAGCATTTCGACAGTTACACTATCTTTTCCTGGAGCCTTGCCGTTCTTCATCAATTCTATAGCATTTGTTACTTCCTCCACTAGGATATCTGGCATTATATATTGTTCTTCCGTGGGTATTGCTGTCCCTGACTGGCTCTGATCTTCACATAACTGGGAATAAAACCTTCTGACAATCTCTAACATTTGGGTACGCGCCCTGCACACTGTGCCATCCTCACGCTTTAAAGCATATATTGCGTTCTTTTGTTTCTCAGCTTCTGTTTAGCTTTGTTTTCTTCCAGGGTTTTTTGCACTAACTGCATATTGAATCGGCGCGTGTCCTCTCTGATACGTTTTCTTATAGTTTTGCAGAGCTCAGTGTACTCGACCCTGCCAAAAGGAGTACCTGCATTTCTCATTGCTCGCCGTTTCTTCATTAAATCAATGGTGTCACTGGAGTTTTTGTTTGTTTGAGACATTTTTCTTCTGGTGCTATTGAAGCAGCCGTTTGAGAGTACATTGTTGGCGATTTCTTCATATTGAACTGATATGATCCACCTCCTCTGGATCTTGTAACGCAGCAAACCGGTTTGACAAAGCAATCTCAAAAATCGTTTCCTCTCTCCAGCAGTTTTCCAGAATCCATATATATATATATATATATATATATATATATATATATATATATATATATATATATATATATATATATATATATATTCATTCATATATAAATTTTATATATATATATATATATATATATATATATATATATATTATATATAGTATATATATATATATTATATAATACTATATATATATATATATATATATATATATATAATATATATAGATATATATATATATATATTCATTCATATATAAATTTATATATATATATATATATATATATATATATATATATATATATATATATATATATATATATATATATATATACATATATATATATATATATATATATATATATATATATATATATATATATATATATATATATATATATATGAAATATATATAATATATATATATATATATATATATATATATATATATATATTCATATATATATATTGATATTTAACTTATTAAAGAGCAACAAAAAAAATAGTTCGAATAACACTGATAAAATAAACTTTTATTAGTTTGAACAATATTCGGTAACTTTCATTACAAAAACTAAACTTTCAAAGTTATTGCGTTCTGAAATGATTTGTTTTGTCGTTCGAACGAAACACCGCCAAGGAAACATTTTTCAACCTATTAATAACTTTTGTCATAAATGCAGGATTCCCGGCCAAAAACCCATTAAGACTAACTGTAAATAATCATAATAAAATTAAGATGTATAAACATGATTTTAAAGTGAAGAGCGTCCGGTTGAGTGAACTTTAAAGCAAATTTATTCGTATCAACAGGGAAAAGCACTCGCATTAACGTGACTATAAAAAGCTTTTGTAGCTTTAAGAACATCATAATCTACATTTTATTTCACATAGAGTACAATTTTGTAGTAGATTACAAATTATTTACAGAGATTATTAATTAATAAATTTATTTAAGTACATTAAATACCAGTAAAGTTTTGGGGTTAGAGGCGCATCAGTAACTGAAAAGGCTGGACCTACAGCTTAACGTGGGTTCCGAACCACGGTCATCAGTTACCGAAAACCCCGATCAGCACCCCCGTCGGGCTATCAACCCTTGGCTTTGTGCTTAACCGAAATAATCTCGAGAAGCCTACCGACTGGCGAGTGACCAACGTAGAAAACCCCTCAGGAAGACATCCGGCCTTTACCCAGCCTCGAACTGGCGTGACTGAGGGGTGATTCCTTGTCAGATTTTTACACTCTTACCTAGAAACATTCACAAGAATTTAGAAAAACTTTTTTGCCTAGTACGGGATTCGAACCCGCTCCCACATTAACTGCCGTAACGTAAGGCTGATGCCTTAGACACCACAGCTAATGTGGCTCCTACCAATAAAGTGATAGTACGAAATATTTCGGAGCATAAAAATGGACTTCACAAAGCAAATATATGATTTCATAGACCAAGTAAATATTGCTTAATTCTATTGTTCGTTGTTTAGTTTTTTATTTAAGGAGAGTTCAGGAAAATTGTTCCTGCCATAGAAAAATACATCAGGGTCATCTGAAACAATTCAACTTCCCAACAATATACACTTATATTAATAATGAGCTTGTATAGCTTTGTATATTTTATATATATATATATATATATATATATATATATATATATATATATATATATATAATGTATATATATATATATATATATATATATATATATATATATATATATATATATATATATATATATATTTATATATATATATATATATATATATATATATATATATATATATATATATATATATTTATATATATATATATATATATATATATATATATATATATATATATATATATATATATATACAAGAAATCTTAGTACCGTGTTAAATGATAATAGGTATATTTTTGAAAATCTTGAAATTCGACATCCTAGCCATTATATCTATATTTTTCAGTGTTATTTTTTATAACGTGATCACAAATAACCATATTATAAATCGCAGTCATAAATCAAGCAATGAACGTTGTTAAATTATAAAAAAAAAATTATTGGGTCGTTGTTTCAAAAATTATGTCAGAGAACTGAGACACTTCATCTTTTAAAAAAATATATTACACTACCCTGGGCAAGTTATTTCAAAAGATGGCCCATTTAGTCAAGATTTCAAAATGGTACAACAATTGACACTTTTCTTTCGACAAAAAATATTATTGCCTTTTTTCCAATAGAGCCTTGTTTCAGGTCTTTTATTTTATTAAGGTAAAACATAATCAAAATGAAAGGAATTATTGTAATACTTTAATTTGTCACACTATTTTCCTTTGAAACTAAAGCAAATGCACAAATTGTTTGTTTGCCTGCAGCACGTATTCCGGTAGTAAACTGCTAACAGCTTATTTGAGGAAAAATCTTATTATGTCGTTGTCTATCGGCTCTTCCTGTCTGTTTTAAGTGGCGTGGCAATACGTAAATATCTATTTATTTTATTGTGTAATTATTATTAATATTTTTTTTCCTTGTTTTTTGAATATTTTAATATTATCCACTTGTGTATTTTCATGCATATCTGGTACCTGAATATAGGGCCTGGGTTTGACTCCGAACGGTTTCAGACAGTAGTACTGTTACGAACCACCGGATGGCGTAAGCTGAATTTCTATGCTGCTTTCATCCGATTTGGCTGTTTAATATAGTCAGGACCCTGGTCAATCCTTCAACAGATCCTTCTAGATATAACCAGAGCCTTCGACAAGGTCTGGCATGCATGACTGATATACAAGAAGACAAAAGCTCGAAGAAAATCTGCAGACTAACGTGGAGTTACCTGACAGACAGAACATTCCCAGTCAAAGTACGAAAAAACATTTCAGGAGAAAGAAAACTGGAAGCGGATATCCCACAAGGATCGGTACTAGGCCCTCAACTATACACGATCTATACACACAACATAGCGAGAAACTCAAGAACCACGTTATCACCGTATGCAGACGATACAATAGTGACAATCAGGCATAGAAGAGAAGACATCATCTGCAAAAGACTTCAAGAGCATGGAAGATCCAGATCAACAGGCAAAAGAGTCAAGCAATCCTACTACAAAAAAACGAGATTGGTACCTAAAACTAATATCAAAATAGGCAGCGAAATAATACCGTAGAGCCAAGAAGCAAGATACCTTAGAGTTAAATTGGATTCCAAACTCACATGGGAAAAACACATACTAGAAGCGATCAATAAAACCAAAATGCAATGAACAGACTCTATCCGCTGATATGCAGAAAAAGCCAGATGAATCTCAAGGCCAGACTGCTCATGATCAAATGTGTAGCAAGGCTGCAATTAACATATTGTTCAGCTGCATGGAAGTACGCAGCCAGAACTCATATAAACAGGCTGGCGTCAGCAGAAAACAGATACGTCAGGATGGCAGCAGAAAAACCAGATTAATCTCAAGACAAACTGCTCATGATCAAATGTGTAGCAAGGCCGCAATTAACATATTATTCAGCTGCATGGGGATACGCAGCCAGAACTCATATAAACAGGCTGACCTCAGTAGAAAACAAATACGTCAAGATGGCAGCAGAAAAACCAGATGAATCTCAAGATCAAACTGCTCATGATCAAATGTGCAGCAAGGCCTCAATTAACATATTGTTCAGCTGCATCGGGATACGCAGCCAGAACTCATAAAAACAGGCTGGCGTCAGTAGAAAATAGATACGTCAGGATGGCAGCAGAAAAACTAGATAAATCTCAACACAAACTGCTCATGATCAAATGTGTAGCAAGGCCGCAATTAACATATTGTTCAGCTGCATGGGGATACGCAGCCAGAACTCATATAAACAGGCTGGCATCAGTAGAAAACAGATACGTCAGGATGGCAGCAGAAAAACCAGATGAATCTCAATACCAAACTACTCATGATCAAATGTGCAGCAAGGCCGTAATTAACTTATTGTTCAGTTGCATGGGGATACGCAGCCGGAACTCACATAAACAGGCTGGCGTCAGCAGAAAACAGATACGTCAGGATGGCAACAAATTCATCACCATACGAAAGAAATCAAAGGATACACAGTGATGTAAACTGGGAACCCCTGCATACTTTCATGAAAAGGAAAGCAGAAAAAGTATTATTAATTGCAAATGCAGAACTAAGAAGACTCATGGATTATGATCCGAATAAACTCCTGAGAAGAGCGAGATATTACAATCGACCCAAATTTCAGGTACTCGATTAAAGTAATTAAACTAGTTATTTTAGTTAATAGTTATTTCATAGAATACAATAACGGGATTTAAAACCCAGCAAATAACTTAAAAATTTTAATGTTATTTATTTTTGGGCAAAATTTCCTATAACGAGTAAAAGATATGGGACACAATTTGCATAGTAAAGTAAAACAATACAAATCAAATAATACAGTTAATTTCAGGTGAGATTCACTATATCGCATTAACAGATATAGGAGTAGCAACAAGTAATCACAACACCGGTTGTGGAAATTTCTTGCTAAAAACGAGTGACCAAAGATTTATAGGTCTAAAACCCGAAAACCGGAGGAAGTTGGTAGGGTTTTAGCCGGTAAAAATCCGGCACTACCCGGAGAACTACGCGTTCTGTATAAGCTCTCTGGGTGTCTTTTGAAGATTTCCCAATCATAAAATTAAAAAAAAATTATTCAGTTGCCTTCGAACGTACAACTCGAAGCCCGACTGATGACGGCTTAAGGCCAGAAACCGGTCTCGGGAGATGCTTGTTGGCGTTTGATGACGACTGCAGAATTGAGAATATTACGTGGAGCACGGAATTTTTTTTTTCCTAGTTTGACAACCGTTTACAATCATCGTAATTAAAGAAACAACGTTATCTTCAACAGCATCTTCACAAACTTGTGCCAATAATGTTTCAATAGTTAATTGTTTTTTTTTATTTGTTTGTATTAACTCTACTGAAACCATTACCTGCAATCTATAAATCACGTACTCATTCTCTGTGACTAAATTATACACAGCTCCAGCTCTAATCCTTACATGACTCAGTCTCCTAGAATTCATTTCCATTAAGTTTACAACCTGTGATTAAATTAGAGTTAGCGTAGCAATTCCGTATGCAACCTTACGCTCAGTCGTAGAACGAAATAAAGATAAATTGTTACAATTTACAATGGAAAAATGTTACATTTTCCTTTTTCATTTTATCCCTTTGTGTAATCAGGTTCATATTATCATTGGAATAAAGCAGCCAGTAAAGCAAATCAAATGTTTTTAGGAATTTGTTTAAATTCACAGATAAAAAATATAATACCGATTGAATGTCAATAAATGGCAAATGTCAGAAATACCGAAAACAGTAAATATCTGATGACCCAAAATCTGGGTTGTGACATTGACATTGTCCTGCTACAGAAGCGCTAACTTTCTATTGAAATCGTATATTGTTCGTGCAATTCTACATATAGCACATCGAATAGATGTGCAAGAATCTCTACCTAACCTGGACAAAAGTGCACTAGAGATGTATACACGTTGAATGTTATTTTCAACTGAATGTTGAAATGGCCGCACATTTCCTTCCCTTTGCTCTTTTCTCAGTTGTTTTAAACGCTGTTGTATTGTGGATCGTAAAGTTTTAAGCATTTTAACTAATTCCTGGATGATATATTTAGGATCAGCTTTAATTTCAGTCACAACAGATCCTTATTAAAGCTTTTAAGAAAAATCCAGATCAAGTCAACGAAGTAATCAGAAAATAAAAGTAATAATGATGTGGAACCAGCATTGAACTGTTCGGAGAAGTTTTAAATTCAGTGTGAACAAAAATATCAGAAAAACATTTGGGATGGCCAAGTCAAAATGAGAATACCGAAAGAAAAGCTCACCCAAAGAGTATATAATGCGAGAGGACATGGAAGTAACAAAACAGTAAAAGAAAGTGATAGAAGCGATAGGTATCAAGAAAACGGTATCAAGTAAACAAAAAGAAAAAGACAATGTGAAATCAAAACATTTAATTGAATGATATCAACATTCAACAACAACAGATTACAGCTCAGTGAAGAAAAACTTAGGATTAAGTAAGTATCTAAGTAAAGTTAACATTCTAACAGTGGCGGCTCGTGGGTTTTTAAAGTGGGAGGGCGTAGAAGAAAATAGTGCTGCTGAAGATTTTTTTTTGTTTTCCCCTTCCTCCTTTTTAATTTTCGTGCTAGTGAAACCCTATACAGGAAGTGAACTAGAGTATTTTGTTTTGAAAAATTGTTTACTATGATAAATGCTGGAGGGGCGGCGCCCCAACGCGCATTCGCAAAAGATTTTTTCCAGACCCATTTCGTAGTGTAAAACATTTTCAGCACCACTTCAGATTAGAATTAAAAAATCCTGAACAAAACAAGAAAGACACTTGAAATTTTGTATGCATTAATCTCAATAAACGACAACAATCATTTGTTATATATGAGGGATTGTAATTGGTGAACCACCCTTGTAGAGACAATTATCGAATTTACAATAAAAGTGTTCGCTTCCCGAAATTAAATTTTTATCAGCAACTATTAAAATTCCCTTTCCCCAATAAAAAGAGCCTCGATATTAAAAGCTGTTATCAAAATTAACTTAATTATCAAGCGACCGTTGAATAACAAAGCAAACAAAACAAAATTAATGGGGTTAAAATAATGAGCGGTTGCTAAAATTTGCACGAGATAACGAAGTCAACCGGCCAATTTCCTTAAAATGCAAATAAAATTATCAGTAATTATTTTATAATGTTAATAATTTTATTGCATTATTCCTCTTCTGTTTTTACGCTTGCGATATTACAAAAATTTCGTTTTATTCTATCAATAGAAAAATATTTATTGATTATGAAATTCAATGTTACGAGGGTTGCTATTTATTTATCCGGAATAATAAATAAACACAAACAGTTATCACTGAAAATGGTTTTATATTTTTTTCAAAATATTCTCTGCTGTGATCGATACACTTTCGCATAGGTTTGAACTAATTTTCATCAAGCGATTCTTCTAGCGTCGAAAATCATTGACCACGTAGTTTATTATTCACAGACGGGAACAAAAAAATTATTGGGTACCAAATCAGGACTGTACGGCGGATGACCCATCAATTCGATGTTTTGACTGGTCAAATATTGAGTTCGCGTCGCTGGTTTTTTTTTCTTTATCTCTTCAAATACTTCTGGCAAACAAATGGTTGTGTATTATTTATCCCAAAAAAACAAGCGACCAAAAAGTGCTTCTTGCGCGAACACCCTTTGTTGGGTTTAGCTCATTTTGGACCCATACAGTCGAGTGGTTTTTACTGTCGAACTAATTCCCACAGATCCTAGATACGTCACCTTTGTAGATATTATAAACGACTTTTGACGCACCATAATTGTATTTTTTAGATATTTCTTTGCACCAATCCACTCGAGCTTTTTTTGAGCGATTGTTAAATTATGCAGAATCCAACGCTCACAAATCCTGTTTCCGGTTAAATGTTCATGTAAAATCTTGTGTATACTGATACTTGCTTTATCAGTTCGCGAAACAACCGATTTTGAATGACCTTCTTTAAATTCATTCGTGAGCGAACCACGCCCACGATTAAATTCACTAAACCAGTGATATACAGGGGTTTTAGATGGTGCTTCATCGTCAGAAGTCGAAGTGAGATAATCGATGCACTGTTGTTGAGATAATCCACGTCGAAAGTCGTAGTAAATCATCATACGGATATTCTCAAGAGTTAATTCCATTTTTTGACTGAGATGAAATTTTCAAGTCACTAAACAACACAAACAACGTCCGTATAACAAAACGTTCTAATTATGTATGTCAAACTTTACGATGTATATGTCAGATGGCGCATAGCAACACAATTGTTGCCAATTCCGAATACATAAATAGCAACCCTCGTAACAAATTAAAGAAGTATTTTTAAGTGAGGTAGCCGATACTTGATGGAAATTCATTTTAAGTAAATAAACAAAGATTAATATCTAAAATTTCCAGAATATTTCAGATTATATGCATAACAATTGCTTCGACACACAGTCCTTTTTCAAATATGAACTATATTAAACTCTGGAAACAATTATTATCCATACAATTTTAAATATAGTGGAAATTTTAGATATTAATCTTAGTTCGTTTATTTAAGGAAGTATTTGTGAAAATTAATCAATACACTGGGTCATTTTCATTCGTAATGACATAAAACATAACATAGCCTGTTAATAATAATAATAATCGTCTTTATTTGGAAATGCATCAATACATAGAATAAGTGCATTGCATAGATAGCATAAAGCGGCGAAGTTTAGCAAATGCTACTCTTACACTCAACCGCCAAACGTTTTACATTATAAAGGTCTTAGAGTAGGAAAAACAAACAAAACAACGACCTAACCAAGTTACAATTCTAACAGAAAAAAAAACAATTTCTAAAGCGAAAGAAACGACCACAAAAAAGTGTTCATTGCTGCAAAAATATTCCCTTCAATTGAAGCCGGAAGGAGGTGACACTCAAAGATTTCAATTTATTACTAACACTGTTGTATAATTTAGAACTACAATAAGAAAAACTACGCTGGAAAAGCGAAGTCTTATGCCGGGGAACTGATAAAACTGAGACCTGTCTGCTACTCACACTGTGAATTTCACCACGAAAAACTAATTTGTCCCTCAAGTATGCCGGCTCAGAACATATTATTAGCTAATGCAGGAAAACGAGATAGTAGTATATTATAAATAATTCAATATTCAGCCAGGCTAATTCTTTATACTTATGTGAGACATGATCAAACTTCCTAATTCCACAAATGAATCTGACTAGATTATTTTGTGCTATCTGTAACTTATGCTTCGTAAAACAATCTAAACAAGGATAATATACCATACTACAGTAGCTGAAGAATGGCAAAATTAGCACTTCGCAAAGTTTTTTTCTCAATTTAAAGTTAATTAGATACCGATTAGCATACAATGTTCTGATTTTAAGATAGACTTTCAATAACATATTCTTTACATGGCTAGTAAAGCTCAACCTTTCATCACTTGTAAGTCCCAATATCTTTGCTTCTGAAGAGAACTGCAAATCATAAGAACCGATGTTAATTTTTAGTACATTTCTGATACGATTTCTAACATTATTGGAACAAAACACTTGATTTACTTTCATTTATTGATAAGTTGTGATCGGCGGAATATGCACAAAGACTGCGAATATCGGCATTCAATGCCGCAGCCGCCAGATCAGGTCTAAGTGGAGAAAAAGAATGAACAAGTTGGATATCATCAGCAAAGGATTGAATAACTGAATGATTGATACAGAAAGGAAGATCAGCCGTGTATATTAGAAATAACAATGGTCCCAAGACAGACTCCTGCGGTACACCGGACTGAATCAGCTGAAATTCAGAACGGTGCCCCTCCAACTCCGTACATTGACTCCTACCATGCAAGTATGATTGAAAGAAATACTGAACATTAGTGGAAAAACCAAAATAATTAAATTTCGCACACAAAAGTGCATGATTTATCTTATCAAAAGCCTTTGAGTAATCTATAGAAACCAAAGCTACTGCCGCCATTCCCTTGTCCAAACTGTTCATCAAAGTATCAGTCAAATTAAACAAAGCTGTGTTTGTACCATGCGAGGCTCGAAACCCTGACTGTCCAGCGGGGAGTATTCTAGCGTTATCCAGAAAACTGGTCATTTGACATTTTACAACTCGCTCTAGTATTTTTGACATTATGGGCAATAAGCTTATTAGTCTTAAGTCTGAGGGGGCAAGTAGGCGAGTACTAAATAATAAAAAGGCCGAGTAAAAAAAAACCAAATTGAGTAAAATCCAACACTTCTGCCAAGTGAAAGGACTTTATATAAAATCCAATCGTAAAACATAAAATCGTATTTTTTCCAACCTAACCAAACATGACCCACTTGAATTCAATAACTTCTGGAGAAACTTCAATTATAACATTATACACATTTCTTATAGGTAATTTGGCTATTAATTTAATGTAATTTATAGAAGAGAATCTGCTCAAGTCGTTAAGAGCAAATAATCCCTCGACAATAGCACTATTGTCAGATTTTTAATCTCGGATTATGTTTTCGCGCAGGATTAACATTTAGTTTACTGCCAAACTTAGTATCTAACGCATTTTTCAACTTATTCAAATTATCCGAATCGTTACAGTAAACAGCAACACCATTCTTGATTTTTTTCGTCCCATCCACACAGATGTTTTGCCGTACCAAACTTACTGTACTCGTTATAGTTTTCACGACGTCTTCATCGGAGTTAACACTAGTAGATTTAACAATCAAAACAGGTGAATTATTTAAATTCTTTCTCAGCGATTCACTGTACGTTAAGGCACTTTTGTTAATGGCATGTGCTGGCTGATCTGCCCATTGATTTTTTACAACCGAACAGTTCTCCAAATCACGCACTTTATATATTCAAAGATTATTCGAACAGTCCATTTCGTCGATCAACTTCTCCATTATTTTTTTTTCGCGATGCAGACACTCTATTTCTTTTCGGAGGACTATGATAACAGTTTTATTGCCTTGGAAATGCACAACACATTCGGAAGCACTAGCTTTACATAAATCGCAAAACCAATAAACATTATCACACTTTGCAATCAATCTATTAAGCTCATCCTTCAAATTAACACAGAAAGGGTGGAATTTTTTTAACAAAGACATCTGAAACGATTCAGAATATTTATGAAAGTTTTAACCGATGGATCTTAAGAAGGTTTCAACATTTCGTATTGGAGACAATGATAGTTCGAAAAAAGTCCAAAAAGGGAGTTGGATTTCATGACGATGGTGACTGTGTGATACACACAAATTTAAAATTGTTGCTTGGTTATTATTTTGACTACAAAATGTAGCGTAGTGTTTGACCATACCCCAAATTATCTTGTTTTATTTCCCTGTGATTATTAGATACCATTGCAAAAAAATGTCATCGTGATATTGATTTATAAGTAGTTTATTTGGAATAAAATATAATGAAAATTATAAATCAATAATATCTTAAATTTCATTACGAACTAGTCGCCGAACTGTATGATTGAAATGTTATTAAGTACGATGATTTGACACGGTCGTAAAGACTTTTCATTTATTGGTGTGTCTAATTTTTTTTTTCTTGGTCGGGGGGAATAATATTTATATTTTTAAGTTTAACTAAGGTGGCCGATACTTAATGGAAATTCATTTTAAATAAATAAACAAAGATTAATATATAAAAATTTCCACTATATTTAAAATTGTATGAATAATAGTTTAGCATAATTTATATTTGAAAAAGGCACAGTGTGTTGAAATAATTGTTATACATGCAATTTTAAATATAGTAGAAATTTTTAGATATTAATATTTGCTTATTTATTTATAATTTTTAGGGTTTAAAAATTTTATCTTCGCCTTAGGGCCGGTAACATAGCGTCGAACTTCGGTTCTAGATAACTGAAGTTAAGCAACGCGATCGTGATCGATGTTTAGATGGACCTTAATCAGTGGCGGCTCGTGAGGGAGGGCGTTGGGGCGCCGCACCTCCAGCAGTCACTACAGGAAACAATTTTTCAGAGCAAAACACCACACTCTATTTCCTGGTTCATCTCCTGTATAGGGTTTCAATAGCACGAAAAGTAAAAAGGAGGAAGAGGAAAGCAAAAAAAAATCTCCAGCAACACTATTTTCTTCTAAGCCCTCCCGCTTTAAAAACCCACGAGCCGCCACTGGCCTTAATATGGCCAATCCATCCAAGAAACTTCCCAATACTTAGCGGCAAAAAGGGAGAGAATATAATGCCATAGGCCTTCATGGCTTGTAGAGAAATAAAAAAAGTTACACCCAGCAATTATCTGATTTCGCAAATCATCCAAATTCTTCCATGGAATAGCGTAAACTAATGACTTCAGATATCCCCAGAAGAAACAATCCAAGGGGTTTAAGTCCGGTGATCGAGCAGGCCATGCGTGTAGCCCACTTCGACCAATCCAGCGATATCCGTATGTTGCTGTTAAAAAATCCCGAGCAACCAAACTGAAATGTGGTGGTGCACCATCGTGCATAAACCACATTTCATGCCTTGTTGCCAATGGTACATCTTCCAGAAACTCAGGCAGCGTTGCTTCCAAAAAGTTGCGATACACCTCGCCAGTAAGTCTTTGTGATAGAAATATCGGTCCAATTAGATAGTCACCTACAATTCCAACCCAAACATTCAACGAGAACTGATGTTGAAAACTATCTTCGCATACCTCATGCGGATTTTCATCTGCCCGCACATGGTTATTATGAAAATTCCTTATTGTGTTTCTTGCGAAAGTGGCTTCATCGGTGAAAAGAATTTGTGTCAGGAATAAAGGGATGCGAAGTAAAGTTTGTAATATCCATTGACATAATGCAATACGTGGAGGAAAATCAACAGGTGTAGTGCCTGAACGCGTTGAATGTGGTATGGATACAACAAATTGTCCTTAAGAATTTTCAAAACTGTCCAGTGGCTCACATTCAAAGTATTTGCAATTTTTCGCGTAGAACTACCAGGCTCTTCTGCTATCATGTCCAGCATATTCTGTTCCAATTGTACCGTTCTTACAATCAGTGATCTTCCTAACCCTTCAGTTCGTTTCAATGTGCCTGTTTCACGAAGACGTCGACGAATATTTTCGAAGATTTTTCGGTCAGAGACATTACGGGCTGGAAATTGTTCACTGTACAATCGCCTAACTTGTAATGCATTGCCATCAGTAAGTCCATACATGAAGTGTATGTCAGTCATGTCAGCGTTTGTATACATTATGATACAGAACTTCACTGACTATTTAAGACACGTCAAACAGCCAAACGTCACTCAATCTATGTAAACAAATGCGACCGATGAAATTCACTTACTAGATAAAACAGCCGTTCCAAGTGATGGAGATCGAAAAAAAAAATTTTTGCACTTGATAAACTCATTGACATACACCCTACTTTTATTTACATTAATGATTTCAACAAATATCGAATATGGTTGTCGCAAATTTTGTTCGCTCTGTATCTTCGAAACAAAGGAGTTTTTCAATAATCATCATAGAACAAGGAATAACCTCTTGCATTTTTGCCGCATGTTTACCTAACACCCTGTATGTATATATATATATATATATATATATATATATATATATATATATATATATATATATATATATATATATATATATATATATATATATATATATATACGCTAAGCTCAGGAAGTTCACCCGTGCTCCACGTTGTGCTTTGCCTGTCCTTCATCCGCCATCCAAAGCGTCTTCCAAGATCGGTTTCTGGCCTTAAGCCGTCATCAGTTGGGTTCAAACTGGACAACTGGAAGAATAAAAGTGAAGAAAATGGAAGAGAAAATTAAAAGAGTAAAGGTGGAAATAATGCAGATGGGCAGGCCATATAACGAGGTGATGATACAATAGATAGACCAAGGCACTCCTGGAGTGGATACCACTTGATCGCAAACGTCCGCGAAGAAGACCTAAAGCACGATGGACGGATGACATCGTTAAGTATATTGAATCCGAATGGCAGTGGAAAGCCCAGGACAGTAAAAATTCGAAGCATGCTGAAGAGACCTTCTTCCTGCAGTGTATCGACAAGGGCTGATAATGATATATATTGTATTTTGATATATATGTTAATCCAACAAAATTGTTATGACCATGTCTGCATATATTTGCGAAATAAATGTGTTACTAAGTTTAAATTACTACCTCTAGTATACACTTTTAATAGATATAGTTCTTTCTAATAGACATAATAACATATATGCATTTCATATAACACACAAAAATAAATTGTGTAAGAAGTTTCAACTAATTAAAAGTTTTACTCCCACAATCGGACCTTTTCGAAAACTGCACAAAATTTCGGAAGATAAAATATTGTTATAATTAATTGTTTTTCAACTCAATATATACCTAAAATAAATAAAGGAACAAGACTTACCCATTGGGGGGCTATTAATAATAATTCACATTTCATATGTTTCCTTTTCTTTCAACAAATGGCTCGTGTCAACATAAATCTCACGAAGGAACATCTGTAACATAACATAAATTTATTTTAGAAGAGAGCTTTTTATTTTTATACCACGTTAAAATTTTGTTTGGGAACGTTAAGCATCACCTTTAGAGATTATAAATAATCGATCTGGGACATATATTTAAGTAAACTTTTCAGAAACTCTATGACAGAAATCAGATTGAAAAAATATGTTCAATGTGAGAGTAGTAAAAATTAAGTGCCACTTTTTTAATGAAACAAACCAAAAAGATAAAATAGAGGCTAATTTTAACGTAGCAGATAATGCCAATTCTATTATAGGGTGAGACAGAGCAACGTGTGATCTGGGTTTGGCCGGAGACGGAGATTATTACTCCCGACTCCTGTTGTTTCATTGAACGCAGTTCAATCAAATTCAAAGAGATCAAAAACGGTATATATAAGCCATCCGACGAGAAGTCGACAAAAGTGTGGATTGTAGGTTGCGAGTTGATTTTTGTATGATTTGCATGAGAAATTTGTTAGATAAATTAACTCGCGGTAATTCCGTTGAATGTATCAAGTTCCAGTGAACATTTCATATAAAGTGTGTAAATATTACTCGCAACTACTATTCCTGTCACAATTGCGACTCTGACGAAGACTAGCATGTATTTGATTTTCTTAATTCGGTTTTTTATGGCCTTTTAAATAAATAAACCGACTATAAATGTTAAAAATATTGCGTTTTTATTTGATTTTTTTTTACCCTTTTACGCATTTCTATAACGGTCCCAACCTACTGACCACAATTTTTTTTGGCAAAAATTCGCGTATTCAAAAAATTAACAATACCTTTTTCATTTTTGAAGCTATGAACTAATTTTCTTCAGCAAAAGTGTAGCCAAGAACATTACCTTTCCAACGGTATATAGAACTCCGAGAAAAATGTATGTAGTTAAATGCTATCGGCAAAAAACAAAACCTGTTTCAACATACGGACATCCCAATTTTGAACTCGACCCCTTTCGATTTCGCTGAAACTTTTGTGTCCTTTTCTCCGACGATTTTCTCTGAGATCCAAAATATAACCTAAATATCTATCATGAGTTCTAGTGTTTACTGAACGTTTTCATTGCCACGTTCTATGAAGGACAGCAATTTATTTATTAGGCGAATAATTTTCAAATTTATCTAATTATCTGTCTCTAATTTATCAAAAACACCAGAACACATTCTGAGAAACGTCTTTGGGGGTGAGGGGGTAAAAAAACAAAAGTTTCAGCAAAATTGAAAGGGGCATGGAATGTCCTATATATATATATATATATATATATATATATATATATATATATATATATATATATATATATATATATATATATATATATATATATATGAGCATTTTTGTTGATTGCTTGGTTGAAGATTGGCATATGTTTAAACTCTTCAGGGTACCTACACATGCTCCCCCATCAAGAATAGGGAGACCCTATCCTCCACAGTCAACAACCAATAATTTCGCCGACTTCCCGTCGGATGGCGTATATATGCAGTGTCAGATTTTCTTGGACTGTGTCCAATGAGACAGACAGACATCCCTCCAGTTGAACGGATGGATGGGGCTCGTCTCCAGTCAAGCAACCAACAAAAATGCTCATTAAGGCGGAAACGCAGGTTATTGTGTGTTCCACATGAGATTGTGGAACCCAACAGTTGAGGGTGTGATGACACCCAACTACTGTTGTCTCATTGGACGAAGTCCAAGAAAATCTAACATTGCATATATTTAAAAACTAAGGAAGTTCACCCGTGCTCCACGTCATGCTTTGCCATTCCTTCATCCGCCATCCAAAGCGCCAGCAAGCGTCTCCCAAGACCGGTTTCTGGCCTTAAGCTTTCATCAGTTGGGCTCAAGCTGGACACCTGAAAAGCGAGGAGTGTGAGCCCAAGTGCTGAAGGCTTAAGGCCAGAAAGCGGTCTTGGGAGACACTTGCTGGCGCTTTGGATGGCGGAAGAAGGAATGGCAAAGCACGACGTGAAGTACTGGTGAACTTCCTTAGTTTTTTAATACTTTTCTCCACGGGCCCAGTTCAGAATATATATATATATATATATATATATATATATATATATATATATATATATATATATATATATATATATATATATATATATATATATATATATTCGATAAAAAACCAGCGAATCTCTTGTATTTGATTTCAATTTTGGTGCCATAATTCAACATTAACTTAAGTCCGAAAATTACCACAAATTAGCCAGTCGAAAATTTGCTAACAGCGAAAAAATACCATTTCGACAAAGTTACGGCCTTTTTTCTATGCAAATCCCCCGGGTTGAAATATTCCATAAATTAATTAACACCGGCTGACAGTTACAAATGGCGTCGGTTTACCTGCAACACTTTTCGAAAAACCATGGTCTAGGCTGGTAATTAATTAACACCACCTTTAATTATTCATTGAAATGGAAAATCCCTGTTGAATTAACCGCGTTACCTGGATAATTATTCGTCAGCGAAAGTTTTTTTTTATTTGCCAAACCAGATTCTAAGAGCATTTTAATAACGAGAGGAAAACCAATTTTGAATGAAACCTATATTGGTTTATAACAAATAGATTAGCAAATATATCCGCTCTATGCTTTCAAGATGCTTAACGTTTGGGAGATAACAAATTGCCCAAAAAAAAATTAAAACAGATATCAAATAAAAAAGTGTGCTTTATAGTGCGAAACAATTAATTCTAATAAAACCTTTCGTAGATCAATTTTTTTATTAGATCCCTCGGTGTAAAACTCTAAACTGGAAGAGATTTACCACTAAACATCAAATCATTTTTTTTATTTCTCGAAGTACGTTTCGCTAACCATGTTAGCATCATCAGGAGATAAGTTTGTTACTATTTCTACAAATTCTACAAATATATTTTTGGGCGGCTAATAACATCCCGGGGACGATATTGACATAATAATCAGATCACAATAATCGTACTTAAATTTAAATTGTATTTTTGATAATAATATATATTATATATATATATATATATATATATATATATATATATATATATATATATATATATATATATATATATATATATATAGTTATACTATACTAGTTATACTATACATTAGTATAGTTTTGTATATATAAGAAATGTTAATTCTCTAGACAGACTGTACAAATAAATGTAGATCCTAGATTAGCATCACAATCCTCATGCATGCATTGAAAACATTTGGTGCATCTTAACCATTTATCTCCCTTTTTATCCTGGGAAAAGCTTTTATGACAAACAAGACATTCAGCGTCATCATTGACACTGTTCTCTTCGTCAGTACAGTTTGGTTTGGTACAGGTTTGTGGTGTTAAAATTGAGTCATCATCAGACTTGTCCTCATTAGAAGACTGTCTCTTTCGTCGCTTCTTGGTTTTATTTCTGTTGTTTCCACTGTTTTGCCTGTTATTACGTTTCTTAGTCTTTTTTTCTTCTTTTCTTTCGTCCTTTTCCTTCCACTTCTTTTCTGTATCTATGATTTCTTTTGTATGCGGTGAGCCGTGACTATCATGGGTTTGCCCCGTCTAATTGACGTCATAGGTGGCTCAACGAGAAAACAAAGGCATAAAAGAAATAGGTGGGTTAATAAAATATTTTCGGTCTAAAGATCTCCCATTCTTCAAAAACTTGATTGGACATGATATGGCTCTTATACCTCTAAATTTAGCTACGGTACAGCCTATCTATAAAGATTTTAAAGAACTAAAAAATCAGTGGAAAAGAAAACCCATACATGGAAGGTTTTATAACAACCTAATCAACAAGATACAGACCCCAGAGCAAGCGACGCCTACTAATATATGTTCCCTGAGGAAGCTTTAATGACGATCCAGAATTAAGTAGTCGCTACTAGACATTACAAGAAGCATATCCTGAAACAACTACTGAACCCAACAAAGTGACGGCTATGCAACAAAGAAGAAGAAGCTGTTCAACCTCTCATTTCGGCTTGCACCTATTTAGCTCCAACTGCTTACTTAAGCAGGACCAGACAACATGGGAAAAGTTATCCACTTAAAGATAGCTCAAAGAGCCGGCCTAGTAAACCAAGATTTGTCTCCTTATAAATATGAACGGCAACCCGTTATTGAAAACACCATAAAAATCTTATGGGATACATCTCTAATGACAGGGCATGGTGGTTGTGGATAAGAAAAACAAAATATGTTATATAATTGATTTCTCTGTCCCTCTGGATGAAAATCTGAACAAGGCATATAACAAAAAGTGCAAAAATGTCAAAAACTAGCTGATAAAATTCGAGATATTTGACATAGGAAAAGAGTTATTGTTAAATGGTTTAGTGCATAAAGTAACAACAGCAAGTAAACAACAGCAATTATGCGTCGTATTCTTTCGACTTGACAGCTAGTCGTCGTGAGCAGTTCGACGACGAAAGGATTGACCACAGAAATGTGTGGAAAAAAAATAAAAACTAAAATAGGCATTGATAATAATAATAAAGTAGGGGTAGGTAATGAGGGTTATTTTATTGGGGATTTTTGAACAAAAACGTTCACATAAATATGACCTGAACTAGGCAGCAACTCAAGGTCCACATCCTTACTAAAATCGATGTATTACAAGTTATTACAAGTTATGGAAAATTTGTTAAAGCGATAGCGTGATATTTACCCCACCCAATGAAAAGTATTTTAAAAAAGTATTTAAAGCAATAACAATAATTTTGAAATATGATCCAAACTCATCGATATGCATATGTTCAAGTTCGAATAAATATTTCAAAGTCTTATCATTGGATTTGAGTATTTTGCTTTCGATATTCGATTCTGCGGATTTAAATTGAAAAACCTCTTATAATCCTTTGTGCAGTCAAATAAATCATACAACTTTATGGATGTTCAATATTGAATTCATTTTTTTTCTGATTATTGATTAAATATAAAGAATTCCCAAAATATTTGCAATATAAATAGACCAATAAGGTTATAGCATGAATTTTTTGGGATGCAAAAGGCATTTTGATAATGGATTACCTTCAAACCGATAAAACAATAACTATAACTATACTCAAACTTTTTCGTGGAAAATTCGTGAGAAAAAACATGGTTTAGAGAAGAAAAAAATCATTTTTCATCAAGACAATGCACCGGCTCAAAAAGGTGTTCTTTCAATGGCCTAATTGAATGAGTTACACTGCGAATTGTTAGAGCATCCACCATGTTCAGCAGATCTGGCACCCTCTGACTTTCATCTGTTCCCAAGCCTCAACAAATTCCTACGTGACAGGCGTTTTTCATCAAATGAAAATGTTATGCAGCCGTAGATAAATATCTCGATGGACTTCCAGAAAATCATTTCAGAGATGAAATAAATGAACTGTAGAACCGCTGGGAAAAATGTATTGAGCTTAAGGGAGAATATATCGAATAATAAAGTATTTTTTTCAAAAATTTGTTTTATCATTTCCGCCCCTCGAACTTTTCAATTAGCCTGGTAATTCATCTGGTGTTCATCTCGATAACAGACTTTGCTGGGATGAACACATAGCTGAACTATGCATGAAATTAGCTGCTGTCTCATATGCTGTTTATAGGCTGAAACGGGTTGGCATCACGGATATTGTGCATTCATATTACTATGCAGAGTTTTACAGTCGCGCTAGGTACGGTTTGATATTTTGGGGTGGGTCGCCTCATCTGATGCGTGTTTTCAAAATACAAAAAAAGATAATTCGAATGATGGGTGGGGTGTCACTACTGGCAACATGTCGACCAATTTTTAAACAATGCAGGATTTTGACTCTACCATCACTATATATTTTGGAGATTATCATCTTTGTTAGACGAAATTTTGTAGCATTCGTAAATAATAGTAATTTTCATCACTATGACACACGAGGCTCTGATGAACTTGTTTTACCAATACATTCATGTAAAATAGTTTTATTATATATATAATATGTTTTATTTGCTTTTTCGCATGTCATCTTGACGTACGTACGTATCGTACTGTTTATTGTGGCGCCCTGAATATTGATTTGGAGGTTTGTCAGTTTTTTTCTCCCCGCCAATATTACCATTTCAGTTTTTCAGACATTTTAATACTCATTTAATCCATCTCCAGGGCTATTTTGTTGACATTATACTGTGCCATTTCTTCCAGCACAGGCCTGGTCCTTGCCCTTACCACCACCGCTAGGTCATCAGCGTACGCCACCATGGTAACCCCCTTCTCTGTGCTGATTTTCAGGATTTGATCGTAGAAAATAATCCATAGTAAAGGTCCGAGGATCCATTCTTGCGATACTCTGCAGGTTATTGATATTTTGTCCCCCCACTGGGTTATTATATATCCGTCTGAGAAGTATGACTGGATCATTTTAATTAAATACGGGCTGATTTTGTTCTATACATGACATTCACTATCTTTTTTCAGGGGGCTGAGTTAAAGGCATTTTCTATGTTTAACGTGGCCATTGCGCAGAGTTCTCGGATATTGTAGGCCTTTGTTTTTATTTTTCAGGAGTTTCCATAATCTTCGATAGTGCATTTAGAGTTGATTTCCCTATCCTAAATCCAAATTGTGGTCGTGTAAGATTTTACGGTCTGTTATCTCTTTCTCCAATCTGCCTTTGATCAACGCCTCTAGAAGTTTTCCGGCAGCATCCAGAAGGCATATGGGTCTATATGATGTAAGATTTAGCGGTTCCTTTCTATGCTTCTCAATTGGAACCAACTTTACTTCCTTCCATATATCTGGAAATATATATATCATCATCATCATCAGCCCGTGTCGATCCACTGCAGGATGAAGGCCTCTTCAGTATGTTACTTAACGATGTCATCAATCCATCGTGCTTTCGGTCTTCTCATCAAAGCGGTATCCACTCCAGGATTGCCTTGGTCCATCTGTCATCCCATCGCCTCGCTATATAGCCGGCCCATCTCCATTTCAATCGCTTTACTCTTCCAATGATGTCACAGACTTTCGTTTGTTGCCGTTTGTCGTTGAAATGCAATATATATATATATATATATATATATATATATATATATATATATATATATATATATATATATATATATATATATATATATATATAGCCATGTAGACTGGTCTGACCTTATGTTTCCTTAGTAGTCTGCCTATCCTATCTGTGATTCCTTTTACGTATGGTAGCAGGAACTTTAGTGTATTTGGTTCATAGTCCTCTATTGTTCCTCGTGTTTGGGTTTCTTGACGGCCTTCCTGGTAAAATTTTCTGAATATCTATTTTGTTTAAGTGCTGTAGAAATGTTTGGTAGTTTCTTGTTTCGTATATCTAGTAGTGTCAGTCGGAAGGATCTGGAAATCAAGGTGTTCGCTACTGCTTAGATTTGAGAAGAATTTTGAGGGGATTTAGCGTTGAGGTATCGATCGGTGTAGCCCAATTAAACGAAATCCACCCCAGAATACAGAGTTCACCCTGGAAGTGAAACATGATGTGTGGGTGTTATATATATATATATATATATATATATATATATATATATATATATATATATATATATATATATATATATATATATATATATATATATATATATATATATATTACATATATTTTCAGTCACGTAAATGTCATTTATATTTCAGTTATATAATGTCATTTAAAAAGTTTTATACAAAATTGACACATATTACTTAAAAAATTCAAAAAATTAATTGTTTAATTGATATTGATAGGTTTTTAAATAAGTATTCTGATGATGATTCGTTGTAGAATCGAAACGTAAATAAAACAATAAAAAATTAAAACTTGTTTACACTGACCGAAATCCCAATAAATAAAAAAAATAATATATATATATATATATATATATATATATATATATATATATATATATATATATATATATACATACATGACTGCCGCGAACATTCACCGTAGGATGACGCGAGTTTCATTGAGATTGCGACCCGCCATCGAAATGACCAGTTGATTTGGTCTTGCTCTGTTCGTTTCGTTTCAGCTGTCTCTCTGCGTTGAGCTCGAGCCCAGCTGATGACGGCTGTGAGGCTAGAAACCGGTCCTGGGAGGTACTTGTCTCGGCATGGTGACGGCGACTGATTTGAGACGAGCAGAGGTACGTGGAAGTACGGATGAAAAATTTTTGTTTTTCATATATATATATATATATATATATATATATATATATATATATATATATATATATATATATATATATATATATATATATATATATATATATAGTTTGTTACATATTTTATTTCTTATTTTGATTACAAGTTATACTTATACCATTTTTATTATGCCGTTGGTTTATGGATGCTTTTTCGGCCAGAAGTAAATTCACTTTTTTACATATGATTCCAGACAAGCTCTCCCAGATATTTGCTTTTTCGGGGGCCAATAATCGACCGTAAAGTTTATCAGGGTGGGTTTTATAAGGGTGCTAAAAGACATTTTTAGAGATTTCGTCTGGTAATAAAATGTGTTTCAATGTCGAGGTTCCTATTTTAAATCGTAAAAGTGAAATAGAATATGGAATAATATTTTTGCGTGTTATTAAATAGGTGTGTTTAGGCAATAAAACACGAACCAAAGCGGCTATTATTTCAAAATCAAGTTGAAATACGAAAGTCGTTAGAACAGTTGAACTAGGGTCGTTCGCGAAAAGTTATCGACCTGACACAAAGAGGGCACAAATATGACAAAATGATGATGATACTTATCAAGTTTGATTTGTTAGATGACGTTTCGGATGCGTGATAAGTTGGGTTAGTGAGGATAAGTTATCAGTTTCAGATGCGTGTGTTTAATTAGTAATAATTTTTTTATTACTAATTAAACACAATTTTTAATTAGTAATAATAATAGTGTACGATCATGGCTAGCGATAGGGCGTGTTCGGTCTGTTCAGACAACTTTGTAGTGAATAATAAACATGTTCAGTGCAATTATTGCGAAGGACGTTACCACTCAGTTTGTGTCAAAATAAAAGATAATGTGTGTAAGTCAGTTGCTGACAACAAGAATGTATGGTTTTTGGGCGATGACTGTTTACCGATTGCTGTAGAGTTTTTACAAAATGGGTCAAAACTCACCGTAATTCAAACGAATAGTGAAGAAATTCTTAAAAAACCACAGAGTGTTTGAAAATCATCCAAATGGGTAGTATTTCAAGTAATAAAACCTGGGTCGAAGTAGTAAAAAATAAAAATGTGGCGAGAAATCCCCCATTGATCATAAAACCTAAAAATATGTCGCAAAGTAGCTTGATTACAAAAAAAAATTATTATTGAAAGTATCGATCCAACAAACATAAATAGAATGTAAATAAAATAACATCGGCTACTCAGGGTAGTATTCATATCGAATGCGATAACGAGGAATCCTTACAAAAACTTCAGTGTGCAGCAACGGCAGCATTGGCAGACCAATACGATATAAAAATTCCAAAGATAAAGTATCCTCTTATTATTATACTGGGTGTACCAGATAAATGTTTGCAGAATACAGATTATTTTGTTGGTAAAATTAAAGAGAAATTATGGCACGTTGAGGGAGTAGATATTAGTATAATGAAAAAGTACATACCAAAGGGGAAGAATGAGTGTAATATTATATTAAAGACGTCGACACCTGCTTTTAACAGTTTGATTAATTTAAAAATACTTTCTATAGGTTGGTATAGTTTTTCAGTTTATGAATTTGTAAGTGTATTCAGGTGTTTTAAATGTTGGAGATATGGAATCATGAATCTGGAGAGTGTAGTTCTCAAATAAAACCTTGTACAAACTGCAAATATGGACGAGCTGTGCTGAATTTACTGATGTTGATTGGAAACATACTGTGTTTGACAGAAAATGCAGGTGTTATCAAAGAGAAATAGAAAAGGCCAAACAAAGAATTAAATATGAATAGCAATTAAGAGGAGTGAATAAAGAGTTGTGTGTATCCTTGAATGTAGCTGGTTTAAATTGTAAAATGACGGAAGTGATGAATTTGTTTTATGACTGGAATCCTATAGTTCGTTGTTTGACTGAAACCCACATCACGGAGACGATACAGGATAGTGAAATTTCAATACCGGGTTATAGACATGTTGTGTCCACTCAAATGGTCGTCACACAGGACGTGTCAGAATCTACATTAGGGATGGCGTTCCTGTGGATTTTGTCAGATGTGAGAAGAATTCAGAGAACTTTTGGGCTCTATTTGTGAAAATAAAAATTCTAAATAATGACACGTTATTTGGAAGTATATAGCGGTCACCAAATGGTAATATTGATGAATTTTTAGGTTTTTGGGCAGACGCGGTCAATGATCCGATTATAACTTCAAACAGATCCGTAATCACCGGAGATTTTAATATAAGTTGGAAAAGTGATTGTTCGAATAAGCGAAAATTAGAGGCAATAAGCGATAATTCTGGATTTAGACAAGTGATAGAAAGCTATACGCGTGTATCGCTCGATACTCGATCTCTCATTGATCTGGTATTTACTAATGATTATAGTTTGACCGAAGCTGGTAGGAATTTTTCGCAACTTTCTGATCATGAAACCATTGGGTTTATCCTTAAATGCGAAACAAATGTGAAAAAACGTAAATATAAACTGATAAGAAATTGAAACCCTGAAAATATGAATCGAATTAGAATAGAATTAATTGGAAGAAACTGGAACTACACGTCAACAAATATGGATCACCTCTATGAACATTTTATGAACAACATCCATGAGACAGTTAATGTCTTGGCACCCTTAAAGACAATTAATATTGACGCAACACCGTGGATTACAAATTCCATTAATCTGGCCCAAAAGGAGAGGGATATGGCCTACAAGAAGTTCAAATTAATCAGAAACGACTGGAATGATTATAAAAGCAATAAGGTTGTAATGGTGATTAGAAACAAAAAAATGGCATTTTATGAACAGAATATTGATCGTAATAGAGGTAATAGCAACAAAATGGGGCGAATGTTGAAGGAATTGGTGGGGAGTGGCAGAAAGTCCGACGTGTTTGAGGATATTGTTTTCCGAAGGAGTGTTGAAAGGTTAGAAGAGAATTTTAACAATTTTTATGCTGAAAGTATTCGGGAGATAGCTCGAACCATTCCAAATCAGATTCAAACATTTGACAGTATCGTTGACATCCATTCAAATGAAAAAAGTTTGGATCAATTTGATTTATTAACATTATCTCAACTAAGAGATATTGTAATGAATTTAAAAAATAAGTCCACATCTGATGATATATGTAATATAAAATTTTTAAAAGCCGTATTTCAACAGGTGGGTTATCCATTACTGCATTTAATCAATACGGTGTTGTCCAGTGGTCGAGTTCCAAGGAATGCGAAAGTGAGCATCATTGTTCCAATACCAAAGGTTGAAAACCCTGTATTAGCAGAGGATTTTAGGCCAATCAATCTATAGCCGATTGTTGACAAAATATTGGAAATAGTGATGTGTAGACAGTTGCGTAGATACTTTGAAAAGCAAAATTACATTTATGTAATTCGAATCTGCACTGCGAATCTGTACTGCAACATCTTTGTACGAAATGGCGCCAAGATATTGGTGACGATAATGTTGTGATTGGTGTATTTGTGGACCTGAGAGGTGCATTTGAGATTATAAACAGAGAAGATCTGATTGTGAAACTACAATGTTAGTGAGTGAAATCTTGTGTTATAAAATGGCTTAAACATTATTTTAGTGACCGCTTTCATCGAACAAAAGTAAATGGTGCTATATCAGGAATTCTGGAAAATGATATTGGTATCCCATAAGGGAGCGTATTAGGTCCCTTTTTGTTTCTTATATACATCAATGATCTGTATAAGATTTTTAAAAAATTAGACTTAAATTTGTTTGCAGACGATACGTTCCTTTCAATAACGAGACAGAATTATGACCAAATAATATAGAACTCTCTATATTAGATAATTGGCTATGTGTGAATAAATTAAAATTAAATTCTGAGAAAACAAAATATATGATTCTGGGAAAGAGGGGTATTTGCAAGTCGTTTATTGATAAAAATTATAATATTTTCATTGGGAAGAATAACATTGAAATCGTAGACCAAATTAAATATCTAGGAGTAATTCTTGCTTCTCATTTGAAGCTATGTGCTCATGTAAATTACATGAGTAAAAAAATAGGTTTCTTTCGTAGAATATCACATAACTTAAGTAATTGGTCAAAATTGTTAATATATAATACCACAATTTATCCCCATTTTAGTTATGGTAGCTCTTTGGTGCTAGGTTGTAATAAAAATGAAATAAATAGATTGCAAATTTTACAACATAAGGCAATGCTAATTATTTTGCATTGTGATAGGTATACACCAGTGGTATACACCAGTGGATTTGATGTTGCGCTCTATGGGCTGGTGTTCTGTGTGGCAGAGTATTGAAATGGCCAGTATTGTTATGATTTTTAAAACTAAAAATAACTTAATGCCTGCATATCTTGGAAGGTACTTAAAAGCGCGATCCGAAAAACACCAATGTAACATTCACTCAAGGGAGGATTTCCATATACATTTTGAACGTAGTACCTATATGCAGAAATCGTTTTTTGGGAATGATATTCGGCTGTTCAATGGTCTGCCTGCAGAGCTAAAAACAATAGAGAGTTTGGAAACGTTTGTAGATAGAATCCGTAAGCATTATTTGGCAAAATAGGTTAGTTTGTTGTTAAAAATAGGTAGGTATGTTTGATTTTGTATAGACTAGTATGTATATATTGGATTTTTATTATTATAGAACAGATCATATTTGGATATATTTGTATTACGCATAGACATATATAAATATAAATGAATTACAGATTGTATGTTGTAGCCAAGTGCTAAATAAAGAATATTATTATTATTATTATTATTAATTGTTTATAATGATTGATAGTAATTGCAGTTCGAGCTGTTCTTATTTTCTTATTTTGAAACATTTAATCACGAAAAACATACAAAATTAGTTAAATTTCACCTTAGTGAACTATTTCTTATCATTGTTGGTTTGGTTTAGTAAAAAATGGGTTAAATTTAATCATCCGCTAGTTGTACATCCACTACAAATGATGAACGGACCGCCGGATGTCCAAAAACCTCTCTTGGTATGTCCACATCTGTTCAACTTTTCCATCAACATGCGTTTCAACGTGCCTTTCAACTTGCGTTATTACATGCGTTAGCGCATGAATTCTAGTACATGTTGCATTTAACGCATTGAAAAATTGACCAAAATTATTTTTAGAACAAAACTAATAACACAGTAAGATAGAGCGAAAAACGCACATAAAAATGATAAATAAAGTCAAAGCAATTTAACACAAATTTACTTAAAAATACAGCATTTAAAATTAAAATAACTTTAATTGAGATAGCCGAAACAATTATTTCGACACACACTGGCCTGGCTTTTTCAAATACAAAATTAAGGTGTACAAATTCAAGGCTTTATCTGGGGTCTACCAGAAAGTTCTGTCCGTTTCTAAAATAAAACAAAACAATAAATGTTTCATACTTTGACTAAACTGTATTGAATAATATTTTTTCCATCACTATTTATGACTTCTTGTCTTGTCCAATTTTTTTAAAATGCCTTTTCCCTAGAGACGAAAAATTGACCAGTGTTTGTCTGATATCTTCTTCGTTTTTTTTTAATTTTTTGCCCTGCAAAACATTTTGTAAGGACACAAACAAGTGATAATCGGATGGTGCTAGATCTGGGGAGTATGGTGGATTCGACAGAATTGCCCAGCATAGCTCTGCGAGTTTTTCATGATTCCCCAAAGCAGCATGTGGCCTGGCATTATCATGAAGCAGTATGAGTCATTCCTATTGAACATTGACGGCCTCTTTTGTTGAAGTGAGGGTTTCTAAATTATCCAACTGCTGACAGTACGTCTCCGAATTTAGTTTTTCGTTCGGTTTCAACAGTTCAAAATGTACTGACCCACAAATGTCCCACCATATAAACAACATTCTCTTACTCAGGCCCGAATTCGGTTTAGAGAGGGGGAAGGTTTTTCGGATTCACAATATGCCCTATTCCTTACGATGTTTTCATAGATAACCCCCATCCTCAGTTATCATCCGGACCAAGAAGGGTTCGATTTTGTTCCGTGCAAGCAGAGATATGCATATGATGACTCGATCATTCAAATTCTTTTCACTTAACTCATGTGGCACCCATCTCGAATATTTCCACACCATTCCTCGCTTCCGAATATGGTCCGAAATGATTTGCTGAGCTGAATCAAGCTTTTCCGCAATCTGCAATGTTGTCAAAAAATGGATTTTGGTCTAATATGATTTTGACAGTATCGTCATCGATCAAAGATGGTCGTCAAGAGCGTGGCTTATCAGAAAGATCGAAATCACCTATTTGAAAATTTTCGAACCATCTTCTGCATGTTCTATCAGAAACCTTCACCAAACACTTTCAATAAAACTCTACACACTTCTGTACAACATAGAGTGGCGGAAATTAACTGTTTCAGTGGCTATGAGGTAAACTAAAAAAAAAAAAAATATATATATATATATATATATATATATATATATATATATATATATATATATATATATATATATATATATATATATATACGAGGGTTGATCCAAAAGTAAGTTTCCCAAAGAGCTGCAGCAGCGTTGGAAGCTGCTAGGCGAAATTCGACAACACCGCTGTGCACGGCAGATCCCCCACTCCCTTTTCCGCCCGCGAGCGCTGCGCTACGCCGCTCAGTCTTGGCTCAGCAGCCGTTCGCGATGGAGCCTCTTATTGTTGATCCCGCCAGGTGCGAAATTCGATCGGTTATTCGGTTTTTGCATGCGACAGGAATTCCACCTGTGGAAATTCATCGAAAGTTGACACAAGTTTACGGCGACAAGTGTATGTCCGTTCAAATGGTCCGACATTGGTGCAGGGAATTTAGTGACGGACGGAAGGAGGTTCACGACGAAGAGCGGAGTGGAAGACCTGCAGTTTCGGAGTCGATTGTCGAGAAGATCGAACGCGAAATGCTTCAAAACCGGAGAATCACCATCCGTGAACTCGTTGATAGGATTCCTGGGAGTTCTTACGGTACAGTGGAAAGAATTTTGACTGAAAAGTTGGGGTATCACAAGTGTTGCGCTCGATGGGTACCGCGCATGCTGACAGCAGAACACAAGGAGAAACGCCTCGATTGTGCTCGACAGTTTCTTCAAAAGTGTCAAGACGATAAGGAAGAATTTTTGGACTCCATCGTGACCGGTGACGAAACGTGGGTTTTTCATTTCACCCCCGAAACCAAAGAAAAGTCTAAACAGTGGCGTCACTCAGGGTCACCAGTCACAAAGAAGTTCAAGCAAACTCCTTCTGCTGGCAAAATCATGGCCACTGTCTTTTGGGATCGCAAGGGGATACTGCTGATCGAGTTCCTGACACCCGGGACAACAATAAACTCGGACAGGTATTGTGAGACACTCACTAAACTCAGGCGTGCTATCCAGAACCGCAGGAGAGGACGCCTGACAACAGGTGTAACGCTGCTTCACGATAACGCCCGACCTCACACTTCCCGCAAAACCCAGGAACTTTTGGAGCAGTTTGGATGGACTGTCATGCCCCACCCACCTTACAGTCCGGACCTCGCGCCCAGCGACTATCACTTGTTCCCCAAGTTAAAAGAACACCTGAGTGGCAAACGCTTCCGGAACGACGAGGAAGTGAAACAAGAGGTGCAGCGCTTTCTTAAGGGTTTGGCGGCGGAGGTGTACGACATGGGCATACAAAAGTTGGAGCACCGTCTACAAAAATGTGTTGATCGAAATGGCGATTATGTCGAAAAATAGAGGAAAGTTTCATCTTTCCGACGATGTAAATTTTAATGAAAATAAACATAGTTGTCTATTTGAAAAAATGAAGGGAAACTTACTTTTGGATCGACCCTCGTATATATATATATATATATAGTCAAAAAACAGCAATAAATTATAACATATTTTTGGAAGTAAGAAAAAAAACATCGAAGCTAATTAGACAAACTAAAAGAAAATATGAAAACAATCAACTTAATAAAATTGAAAAATATTTCCAAAAAAATAATCATCGACCTCATCGCCCTCATCGACCTATCCACATATTGGGTAATTATTTGTCGAGAAATTCACCCACTGTTATAACATGGTGAATACCAAAGCAACTATCAGTTCATTTTATTTTATATTTAATACTAAATTCATCAATAAAATAATATAAAATTATAGTAAAGCAAAGCAAAAAGTTTGGCAAACCGAACGGATTCCGGAAGATTGGAAAGATGCTCTAATCCACCCACAACACAAGAAAGGAGATAGAACGGATGTAAACAACTACAGAAGGATATCTCTTCTCCCAGTTTGATTATATCTCAATGTCTACTAGACAGAGCACAGGGACAGTTAGAACCGAACATTGGTGAATATCAAGCAGGTTTTCGACCGGGCAGATCCTGCCCTGAACAGATCCTGAATCTAAAGTTGATTCTAAGACATCAAAAACTGTACAATAAAAATCTCGTCTGTACATTTGTGGATTTAAAAAAAGCATATGATTCTATTGACTTTCCAAATCTTGAAGGAACAAGGACTAGATCTGAAAACGCTGGCAAATATTAAAACAACATTAACTAATACAAGGTAAAAAGTTAAATTCATGGGTGACATCTCAGAGCCCTTCGAAATTAAAACTGGAGTGAGACAAGGGGATGGACTCTCGCCACTCTTATTTAACCGTGTTGTAGAAAAAGTAATACAGGAGTGGCGTGAAAACAGTCGGCCCTGAATATTGACTAGCCCATTAAATTGGGGAGAACCAACATCAAAACTGATTGTCTGGCGTTTGCTGATGATCTAGCAATTTTGACTCAAGATATATTAACGTTATAAAAACAGTTTGAAATCCTAAAAGAAACAGCAGAAAAGGTAGAACTCCAAATTTCCTTTGAAAAGACACAATACATGACCTGCAACAGACTAAGAATAGGATTTCTAAAAACAAAATACGGTAACATCAGACGAGTCTCTCAATTTAAATATTTGGGTGAAATAATCATGGAAAATGGGTTGGATAAAGCAGCCAATAAGGGTAGATGTCAAAAAATGGAAACGGCATTGAGACTTACACAAAATATTTACAACCAAAAAATGCCTATCTAAAAACACAAAACTGAGACATTACAACACAGTTATTAAACCAGAATGTCTATATGGGGCGGAAACACTCATTTTGAACTGAAAGAGAGATATCGAGGAGATTGAAAATAAGGAAAGAAGAATCATAAGAAAAATCTTAAGCCCCAAACAAATAAATAGCACAACATACCGACTTCGAGAAAAGCAAGAAATCAAACAATACACAGATATACATAGCGATATGAGAAAAAGAAGACTTAAGTTTTACGGACACATCAAACGGATGAATCCGAGTAGGCTAACTAGACAAATAGTCGAATTTTATGAAAATAGGAGTAGAGCTAAAGTAGAAATAATTAAATGGGTTGTTGCAATTAAAGAGGACCTACGATCAGCAAATATTACACAAAGTGAAATTCAGGATAGAGGCTGTTTGAGACACAAGGTTGACGTTTGGAAGGTTGGCCAGAGAGAAAAATGTAGGACTGGAACAACTTGGTCTGACCAAAAGAAAAAAGCTCATAGCGAAAGAATGAAATTAGTATGGGTGCAAACGAAGGCTAACAACAACAAACGCCTCTAACTGTACTTCGCGTGGTCCACTAGGGCCCATACCTGAATAATGAATGTCCACTGGTGGACCAACCCATTAAACTGGGGAGAACCAACATCAAAATTGATTGTCTGGCATTTGCTGATGATCTAGCAATTTTAGCTAAAGATGTATTAACGGCACAGAAACATATTGAAATCCTAAACATCAGAAAAGGTAGGACTCCAAATTTGCTTTGAAAAGACACAATACATGACCTGCAACAGACTAAGAACAGGATTTCTAAAAACAAAATATGATAACATCAGACGAGTCTCTCAATTCAAATATTTGGGTGAAATAATCATGGAAAATGGGTTGGAAAAAGCGGCCAATAAGGGTAGATGTCAAAAAATGGAAACGGCATTGAGACTTACACAAAATATTTACAACCAAAAAATGCCTATCTAAAAACACAAAACTGAGACATTACAACACAGTTATTAAACCAGAATGTCTATATGGGGCGGAAACACTCATTTTGAACTGAAAGAGAGATATCGAGGAGATTGAAAATAAAGAAAGAAGAATCATAAGAAAAATCTTAAGCCCCAAACAAATAAATAGCACAACATACCGACTTCGAGAAAAGCAAGAAATCAAACAATACACAGATATACATAGCGATATGAGAAAAAGAAGACTTAAGTTTTACGGACACATAAAACGGATGAATCCGAGTAGGCTAACTAGACAAATAGTTGAATTTTATGAAAATAGGAGTAGAGCTAAAGTAGAAATAATTAAATGGGTTGTTGCAATTAAAGAGGACCTACGATCAGCAAATATTACACAAAGTGAAATTCAGGATAGAGGCTGTTTCAGACACAAGGTTGACGTTTGGAAGGTTGGCCAGAGAGAAAAATGTAGGAGGACTGGAACAACTTGGTCTGACCAAAGGAAAAAAGCTCATAGCGAAAGAGTGAAATTAGTATGGGTGCAAACGAAGGCTAACAACAACAAACGCCTCTAACTGTACTTCGCGTGGTCCACTAGGGTCCATACCTGAATTGGACAAAATATTTACAACCAAAAAATGCCTATCTAAAAACACAAAACTGAGACATTACAACACAGTTATTAAGCCAGAATGTCTATATGCTGCAGAAACGCTAATTTTGATTGAATAAAAAGAGGGACATCGAGGACATTGAAAAGAAGGAAAGAAAAATCGTAAGAAAAATCCTAGGCCCCAAACAAATAAATAGCACAACATACCGACTTCGAGAAAACCAAGAAATCAAACAATACACAGAGAAAAAGAAGACTTAAGTTTTACGGACACATAAAACGGATGAATCCGAGTAGGTTAACTAGACAAATAGTCGAATTTTATGAAAATACGAGTAGAGCTAAAGTAGAAATAATTAAATGGATTGCTGCAATTAAAGAGGACCTAAGATCAGCAAATATTACACAAAGTGAAATTCAGGATAGAGGCTGTTTCAGACACAAGATTAACGTTTGGAAGGTTGGCCAGAGAGAAAAATGTAGGAAGACTGGAACAACTTGGTCTGGCGAAAGGAAAAAAGCTCATAGCGAAAGAATGAAATTAGTATGGGCACAAAGGAAGGCTAATAACAACAAACGCCTCTAATTGTACTTCGCGTCGTCCACTAGGGCCTATACGTGAATAATAATAATAATAATAATAAGTGCCTATTATTACGTGAACCAGTGTGCAGATATACCGCTACCTGGATAGAGAAGTGCACTTCACCAAGAATATCAGAAGAGGTTTGCTGAAACACAGTTATCGGAACAAAACTTAGCAGACTAAGAAAACTTAGCAGAGTAAAAATCATATATTAAGAAAAAAATATCTTACCGAAACTATTTGTTTATTTATTTAAAAAAATAACTTACTTAACAACTTAATAATATAACTGGCATCTCCTTATCTTAATGAAGCCAGATTATTAAAAATTAACTTGGAGGTTCGACATAAAGCACTTTCGTAAAAGTAGTATAACGAAGTTGCGTAATTTAGAGTTAAACTACAATATTATCCCTGAATTTACCCAAATTCGGTATAAAAATTCGAACCATTCAAATTGTAACTAACACAAAACGTGAAAATACTCGAAATATTTGTTTACCGTTTTCTGGAGTTTCTCTGTTCTACGCACAACCATCTGCTCCATAAAGTGTTGGTGTTAAAATTAAGCCGCTACATTCTACGCATATTTTAGGCTCCGGCCTTTCGCTATCATACCGTTGTTTACCAATTACACGTAACAATATGCACCAAAACTGAGTCGAATTACTCCATTTGGAAATCGTATGATCGTCACTAGCGAAAAGCGAAATTCCAACCCGCAAAATTACATTCAGCATCATCGGCTTCACCCTTATCTCGTACACGTCAAATACCGTCTTTATTGTCGAACTTACCGATTTAATGCACTGTGGTAGTTTAGACATTAATGGAGTACACACACAAAAACAGGTTGTGGTATAGTTCCGGGCTAGGAGTCCTAGGATCTCTATTACGAAGACATTTCTATTCGCACATTATTTGGAATATAAAGGGCACGAAATGTTATTAGCAATTCCTTCAGACATTTAATTTTCCCGACTACAGTTGACACGTATCACCCTCTGAAATGTGATATAAGGAAAACTTCGATATCTTATCCACCATAACAGCTCACTCACAGCCAACAGTTCACTCAACCGGACGTTCTTCACTTTAAAATTATCTTTATACATCTTAATTTCATTGTAATTATTTATAGTTAGTCTTAATGGGTTTTTGGCCGGGAATCCTGCATTTATGACAAAGTTGGAAAATGACGGTGTTTCGTTCGAATGCAAAAAAAAATCATTTCGGAACGTAATAACTTTGAAAGTTTAGTTTTTGGAATAAAAGTTACCGAATATTGCTCAAACTAATAAAAAAAAGTGTATTTTATTAGTGTTATTTGATCGTGTTCCATTTTCTTGCTCTTTAGAGCTTAAATATCAATAAAATTTGTATACAAAATATCTAACCAGTTCATCATATTTATATATATATATTATTATTAGGTGCGTATAGACCCGGTTGGATCACGCAAAACCATTCTGACTCATGTTCTTTCTGATCCTCCACACCTCTCTTCTCCTTTCTCCGTCGATTATCTTTCTCTCGTCCGTCCACCTTGTCCCCGATCTCCTCGAAACTTCCCTCTTTGATGCAACGTTCCACATATATATTTTATTTCTGTACGTTCTTCTATCCTCAATCTCTGTCGGGCCCATTTTTGCCTTTCCCAGATCAGCTCTGACTTGTGCGATCCATGGTACTGTTGACTTGACTCCTTGTACGTATGAAGGAATTCCGTTGGTGAGTCTTGTCGGTAGGACTGATATGTCCATAGAATGTCTCTATGTGGTCTTTCTAGCATGTAGTCTGAGTCCTTCCTCGGTCAGTTTTGGGCCGAGAATTTCCCTCATAATTTTGCGTTCTTCTTTTAGAATGTTTTCTATGTCGCTTTTTGTGTGGAGTGTAAGTGTCTCGCTTGCGTATAGTACCTCTGGTTTGATTACTGTGTTATAGTGTCTTATTTTTGCGTGTGTGGATATGCAATCCTTATTGTAGATATTGTGTGTCTTGCCGCATGCCCTCTTCATCTTCTGTAATCGAGCCTTCTGTGCTATCTTATCTCCTCCTGTGGGTTCGAGGATCTCGCCCAGGTATTTGAAGTGAGTGACTCTATTTATTTAGCCGTATTTCGTGATAAAATTTTGAACATCTAATTTTGAGCAGAAGATTCGGTTTTTTCAAAGGAGATTTTTGTACGAATTTCTCTGTACATTCCTTGAGGACTTCTATCTATTTGGTTGCCCTTTTTTTATTGTCTGCGAGCATGGCTAGATCGTCTGCGAATGCTAGGCATGATATTTTTATGTTGTTTTTGGGTTGTCCGGGTGATATTGGTTTCCGGTGTCCTTCATTTTTCAGTTCTTAGTCCCATTCCCTTTTGACTTTGTCCAGGACCAGGTTGAAGAGGAGTAGGGATAACCCATCTCCTTGGCCATCAATCAGGAAGGGTTCGAATATTTCTCTCATAAATTTCACTTTTGAGGTTGTGTAGATCAGGTTTATATATATATATATATATATATATATATATATATATATATATATATATATATATATATATATATATATATATATATATATAAAAGTATCACTGAGAAATATGTCACCATTTTGTTTTTATTTTTACACAGTGATTGTTTATTTACATATACAGATTTTTGAGATTTTTTGAGTTTTAGATTGTGGCATCTCATCAAGAGAAGAGAAAATGTATGAACACGTCACAATCATTCAGACAATGATAATTAGTACCCACATAAATATTTAATCTAACTGTTAATGAGACAAATATTCATCCGAGTTATAAGAACTTTGACTTATAAAAAACTCTCTAATTTTTTAAATTCCCGTAAGAATTTCTATAAACCACAAAGTGGCTAGGGATTTCAAACTCGTGTTGAAAACCTATTAGGTCTACACCTTCCTCATCATCCAAGTGGAAAGCCAGGTCGTTGCCAGATGGAGCGCTGCATCACCAGTCTCATGACTGATTCATGATTTTTACACTACAGTGCCAGTCTCTTACACACTTCATATAACTCTTAAATATATAAATTCCACTTACCTTAAAACTTTCTAACCAGCATTTGGATCTTTTTCGAAAGAATAAAGTAGATTTTAAACGTCGTTTAGTAACTATGAGTGAAATTTGTGTTTACCACTATGATCCTGTACTGCGACAACAAACCGCAGAGTGGACTGAGCCCGGTTGTTTAGCTCAATGGCATCCATTTTTGGGATGCAAAAGGGATGCAAACCTTCAAACCGATAAAATAGAAACAGAATAACAGAAAATCGCGAGAAAAAAACCTGTTTTAGCGAAGAAATTTTTTTTTTTATCAAGACTAAGCACCAAGAAGCTCACAGACGTGTTCTTGCAATGGCCACGTAGCAAGCGTTTTTCAATAAATGAAGAAGTTATAGCAGCCTTATATGATTATTTTGAAGGACTTTCAGAAAATCACTTCAGAGATGGAATAAATTAATTAGAGAACCGCTGGAAAAAATGTATTGAGCTTAAGGGAGAATATACGGAAGAATAAAATAATGCTTTCAACTATAAACTTGTTGTATCATTTTCGTTCAGCGAACTTTTCAATTAGCCTAGTATGTTGCATACTTATAAAATGATGGTAAGTATTTAAAATAAAGTCTGTTTAAAATAATTTTCTATAATCTCGTAATAACTTTAAAAATCTAATCAGCATAACTCCAGAAGAAATTCAAGAATGTCTCCATTTCGCCGGAAAATACGTATGACCCTCATTCAAACTACTGTCCGAACATAAATTCTCACACAATTGAAATCCTGAAACTTTCAGTCAAGAACAATGCGTGCACTCCCTTTATATATGAACTACCTCAGTGCATTAAATTGGAGTGTTAAAGCTCCATGATGACGATGGCATTTGACGTGGACGAGATAAGGGTGAAACTAGTGCTGATGGATGTTAGCGCATAATTTTGTAGGAATTCCGTTTTTTTTGCGAAATTATTTTTTTTATTGTGTGGAAATGGAGAGGGCCTGAAAAATGAAAAAAAAACATGGAGATATTTTAGGTCACTTTAGGGGTCGGATTATTTATGTCAAAGTTAATTAAATTAAAGAAACCTTAAAACTTTCAAAATATGGGAAAGTGCCTTTTTTTCTATTTAAATGATATATATATATATATATATATATATATATATATATATATATATATATATATATATATATATATATATATATATATACCATCGCCAATATGCTACTATAAAATCTTTACCATTAAGAATACCAGTTCATTTAGTGATGAAGCGAGTAAAGTATGCAGAGTAAGGTTAGACTGAGTGGAAAACCATATATTACACAAAAAAGCAAGAAATAAAAACCTGGAAATTGACCAAGGGTGCCTTTTTTACGTGGGAATTATGAAGCCGTCCTAAATTTTGAAGTCAAAATCTTCCCAGCTTTATAGGGTAAAAAAATATGAGCGAGTTAACTGCTCATAAAGTATGTAGCAAGCGCCCTCTGGGAACTAAGGTCAAACTAGTACCAAATTCAGATTTGTCGCCTTCGAAAACCCAACTACCCCGATTTTGAACCTGATATCTTCAACCATTTTTAAATTATCTCAATTTTTTCGAAACTTTAGTTTCACTTTTAAAACCCTGTATCTTAATAACTAACCTTTACCAACACATTTATTGACTCTTATTTAAGTCCTCTTATTTTGATCTCTACTAGCTCTATGGCGGGTAAGTTGCTCTAGTAGTAGAGAACGAAAATGATAAAAGAAGTTTATAGTTAAAAGCATTACTTTATTCTTCCGCATATTCTCTCTTAAGCTCAATACATTTTTTCCAGCGGTTCTCTAATTAATTTATTCCATCTCTAAAGTGATTTTCTGAAAGTCCTTCAAAATAATCATATACGGCTGCTATAACTTCTTCATTTAATGAAAAACGCTTCCTACGTATGAATTTTTTCAATTTCTTCAATTTGGCCATTGCAAGAATACAACCGGGCTTAGTCCACTCTGCGGTTTGTTGTCGCAGTTCAGGATCATAGTGGTAAACACAAATTTCACTCATAGTTACTAAACGACGTTTAAAATCTACTTTATTCTTTCGAAAAAGATCCAAATGCTGGTTAGAAAGTTTTAAGGTAAGTGGAATTTATATATTTAAGAGTTATATGAAGTGTGTAAGAGACTGGCACTGTAGTGTAAAAATCATGAATCAGTCATGAGACTGGTGATGCAGCGCTCCATCTGGCAACGACCTGGCTTTCCACTTGGATGATGAGGGAGGTGTACACCTAATAGGTTTTCAACACGAGTTTGAAATCCCTAGCCACTTTGTGGTTTATAGAAATTCTTACGGGAATTTAAAAAATTAGAGAGTTTTTTATAAGTCAAAGTCTTTATAACTCGGATGAATATTTGTCTCATTAACAGTTAGATTAAATATTTATCATTGTCTGAATGAGTGTGACGCATTCATACATTTTCTCTTTTCTTGATGTTTTGCCACAATCTAAAACTCAAAAAATCTCAAAAATCCATATTTTTACATAAATAAAGAATCACTGTGTAAAAACAAAAACAAAATGGTGACATATTTCTCAGTGATACTTTTTCTGTAATAAATTTGCCTAACGAACAAAAATTTTAAAAATATAAAATTTTTCTAAAATAAATACAAACTTTGAACGTTAACGTTTCTCGTGGAAGTCTTCTCCTACCGTTTTCAAAACGACTCTAAAAAATAAATTATATTAATTTCTATACACACTTAAAAGATAGGAAGTAAATATATTTTGTGTATATGTCATTGATACGTACAGTAAAAACTATTATTGTGAATTTTAGTTATTCATCATTGACATATACCCAAAATATATTTACTTTCTATCTTTTCAGTATGTACAGAAATTAATATAAATAGGAATAAAACAATTTTATACTTTGTTTTCAATCACTTTTATTTTTTAAATTTGTGTGGCTATAATTTCGTAAAACGATTTTACATTCTCAAACACTCAAGCACAAGTGTTTGAGAATGTAAAATCGTTTTACGAAACTATAGTCACACAAATTTTAAAAATAAAAGTGATAGATAACAAAGTATAAAAATGTTTTATTACTTTTTAAAAAATGAACTATCACAAAGTAACGGACAAATCAATTAATAGTTAGAAATTAATATAATTTATTTTTTAGAGTCGTTTTGAAAACGGGAGGTGAAGACCTCGGGAAACTTTAACATTCAAAAGTTTGAATTTATTTTAGAACATTCTCTCAATTTTGATTTTGACTTGATCCATACATGCCTTGTATTGTCGTTTAAATGGAATAAGTTTTTATTATTATATTGCTAAATTGTATTTTTTACCATAGTATAAATAGGACAATTTAAAAATCTTATAGATTACATCATTATATATAATTACCACAGAATATCTAATGCTTTATTTGTTTATGTTATTTGTTTTAGAAATATCATGTTTACGAAGAAAATCACGATTTATATAAAGTAATCCAAGTAAAAAGTAAATACAACTGGGTCAGTTAGAGCACCCCGAATTCAATAATCCTCTGCCCCGTTTCAGAGAACAATTAATTTAATATATCTAAGGCCCAAGGGTCAGGTTAAAATTCCATTTAAAGAAA